>VDFB02286587.1:92205-235118 GCA_007258455.2 Sequoia sempervirens
TATGATTTTTATATCAATATAGACATGCTAGATCCCTTATCGATTCATCCCATTAATGCATAAGATGGGTTGATTATTTAACAAGAAGAGGTCATAACATGAAAATTTCATAAAAAATACTAGAAGAGAGATACCGAACACTATATTCATGTTTCCAATAAATATTTAATTATCAAGATCAATAATGGTGTACAATGATATTGAATTTAGGCAACGTCATCATGACAAGTCTCTACTCATTACCCCAATGAAATTCATACAAATTTTGTTTAGAAAACTAGGGTCAATTGGTGCTAGCTTAGTAATGTCATTTGTAATAAAACATAACATATATATTAGCCATAAGATAATTTTATTATTAAAATTTGGGTCAAATATATTGTTTTTGGTATGTTGTTTTTGTTCAAATGAAAAGGGTATCGGACCACCTACACTTAAAAATCCCAAAGAGAGTTCACAACAAAATTAAAATAGAAAGTATTGAATCCAATAGTCTACAACCAAAATAAATAAATAAAATACCTTGAAAGCTAGAGAAAATAGTAGAAGGATACAAAAAAAACACCAAAGAATATAACAACATGAACCAAAAATAACATGAGCACACAACCACTAGTGAGTTGAGGAGGCAACTAAGTCCTTTAGACTAGAAACCACATCACCTTCCTCTAAGAGACTATGTAGATCAACTCTAAGAGAATTTAATTCCTCGCCCTTGTATCTCTAAGTATTGTTTCCCTTTTTTCCTTTTATCTTTCAAAAATATCTTTTATGTCATTGGTGGTGAAATTCATACTTTATTTTATTTGACAATATTTTTGACAAAAGTTTCCAATTGCTCAACCTTGGACTTTTCATTCCCAACATTATTTTTTGGATAAGGTCAATTTTATTCTATTAATATGACAAATAAAATAGGGGTTACCATACTTAGTGTTCATTTTCAAGGGATTTTTCCCTTCAATTTGTTGTTCTTTCTCCTTGGTGTTTATATTAATCCTCTAATTTTCAATTCTTCTTTTTATATTTCCTTACCTTTTTCTTGCTTTCCTAGTTTTTGACATTCTTTCCTCATTAGGCTAGCTATACATATTTATCAAGGGGAACATTGGGTTTTTTAAAAGATACTTATTTGGTAGAAATGGTCATCTTAATGGAAAAAATAATTTATTTATTTTCTATTAAAGGCAAGGTCAATTAGGAACTTAGTGCTAGAGTTGGACGATGGGGTGACATACAAACAAAAAAAATATGAAGTGATTATCTTCAAGGTCTAAGTGGCTCTTATTATTAGTAGGGGTCTCCTTATGCAAAGGTTGAACATTCTTTCCTTCACTATAAATAATGAAATTTATCTTCTTATTCAAAGGGGCTCCTTTTCTTTGGACTTTCGAGAGGAGATCCAAGAAAACCTTCTCTTTTTTCTAGAGAAAGGGGTAGCATGAAATCTATCCTTCAAGTTGGAGGTGGTAGCAATAATTTATTTCTCCTAGTGTAGCTTTTTGCCAATTTGGGTGACTTTAGGAACTTTAGTTTAATGAACTTTTAAAAGAAAAAATCTATCCTTTAGGATGGTTAGCATGACGAATAGGGGAGTTAGAGATATGTTTTGTTGAGAATTTCTACCCAAGGAATTTAACAAGTAATGCTGATAAAGGAAATAGATCAATCCTTGATGTAAGGGAGTAAAATCTCTACTAGGAAGGAATTAGTTCATTGAATTCTCCAAAGAGGAAAGGAGATGATTAGGGAAATTATACATAAGTAAATAAATTTGCAACTATATATATTTTTTTAAGCGTTTCACCCAATAGGTAGTGGAAAAAATTCCAACAATTTGATAAGTTGTTATGAATGAACAAATTGCCTCTACTTTAGAGAGGGGAAACTCACTCATATGATACGTTATAATTTTTTAACTCATATTTTTTAAACCGGAAAAAAGGAAAGATGAACTATCTAAACAAGAAAAAGGAATGGAAGAAATATAGAGTATGAGCACAAAGTCTCACAACAAATATAGCTACATGTAAATGAGGGAAAATCATAAGAAGATAATAATTGAAATATTACTTAGACTTAAAAATAAGAATACCCATGTGAAAAAAGATTTAAAGATTCACATAAAATTGCTTATAACCCACGTAACATTCATGAAATATATTGCTAAAATGTCTTGTAAACTTAACATAATTAACATTCACATCTAAGAAATCACATACCCAAAGTTTTTTGAGATTTCTATATTCAAAATTGTAGAGCCCAAAGTCTCCCATTCAAGTCTTTACAAATGTTCTTGCAGATATTTCACAATGCAAGGAAAAGTACAAAGGGATAATCCTAAGAAAATAATTGGTACTGGTAGTAATATTCCTAAAAAAATATCCTTTCTCTTTCCTTATCTCCTTTATATAGCTTTACAATTGAAATCATTTCTTGATTTGTAGCTGCCTCTTGAAAAGACATATTAAAAAAACTTTATTCATAATTTTATTTTCTTTAAGTAAAGCTCATTTTTAATCTATTACAAAATAGTAATGAAAGTTTCTTTATAGTATAAAAATAGAAAATCAACCAAATATTATGATATCATGTATTTATTGTTATTCTAATTGGGGACATTATCCATATCTTTCTCTTGAACATTAACCTAGTTAGCAACAATTCTTGTTGTCTATTATTTGAAATTTACAAAATTTGGGTAAGGATTTTCCATTTAATATGCATGTTTCTTAATCTTGACTTCCATGTCAACATATCTTCATTAATTTCATCTAATTTTCTTCAGAGATTAGAAAATTCTTTTTTGAAGGTGATCGAATGTGTTGACATATATCTCGATTTTTCTAAATTATATTGTAATCAAAAGTATCTTTTCTACACATTTATTCTAACATCATATATTTGAAGGATTTATTAACAAAAAAAGTATCTAATAAACTAGCCTCATCATCCTTTAGGAAATCAACATCAAATGATAAGTTACATTGTTTTTAATGTCAATTGGTAAAGAATCACAAAAATTCATCAATCTTTTGAATTGTGTGATGGATTTCCTCAAAACCATTATTTTCCATGCAAAGCTCTTTGGAAAGCTAAGGAATTGATTATCCTATGGGTTACTAAAATACTATTAACTGATCAAAATATTTGCATTTACCATCATTATTTCTTGAACTTATTTCAACTATAACTGAATATGAACACCATTCTCCTCTCTTGCATCTGGTTATTCAACATCTATCTCTACCTTTTTATTTTGAAATTATTGATACATCCTCATAGCTTCTTCAATGCATAAAGATGCATTAAGAGTAACCTTATATTTCCAATCTTCTATTAATCTCTCACAAGTTTGATACTTATTAATATTGTCTAAAAAAATTTGAGCTTATTCCATGATAGGGCACATAGGATGAGCTTGATGGAAAATCATCAAGTGGTTATGTAGAATTTTCAATGATAGATCTAATATAAGTAGTAAGAGAACTCACATTTTCTTCTAATCTATCTTTGGATTCTACTTCCTTCTCTACCCTTTCAATCAAATTTGAAACCAATATTTGGGCATTGTGAATATCTCCTTCATGCGTAGATGGACCTAGTTCTACCTGGGCAATATTTTTATGCAATATCTTCTTCAATTTAATCCATTGTGGGTTCAACGATTTCTAAAAACTAGTCACCAAAGGATTCAAACATCAACCAAGAATTTGTATGAGATTTATTCAGTTGAGGAGCAGCTCTTAGCAATTTAGATAGTACATTAAAACTTGGTTCATATACTTGATATTTTCTTCTTTTATTTGATACAATTTCTTTAATCCATGGGGGAGGAGATGAAACTGTTTCGGATTTGAAAGTTAAAGGAGGAAACACAATTGTAGGAACATAATTAATATTGATGTTAGATGGTGGGGTAAATGGAGAAGGATTAGGGGTAAGTTCTAGGAGATATGCACAAAGGAGAATGATTCTATGAAGGAGATAGATGATTTTATGAAGGAGAAGGAGGACTTTGTGAAGGAGAAGGAGGATTTGAGGAAGGAATATGGAATACCTATGGCTGTTCTCCAGTCTTAGATTGAGAAGTGTTTATTTCTTTGTATGGGGAATGCCTCCTAATTTCCATTTTCTTCCCCAAAGTTTGGCTATATCATCTTTATATGGGTTCTATAGATTAAATACCCTTTTTTGATCATCATATCCACCTCTTCATGTTGTAGTAGATCTAGACCTAGTGACACATGCAATTGTAGCAACTAGATTCGATGAAGAAGAAGCGCTTGATTTTTTATTCAATGTATCTTTCTTGGGAGGAGGTTTCGTAGTAGCATTTTTAGATACCCGAGGTCTTATATATCCACATTTTTTTCCTCAAGAATATATGATAATTTATTTCTTTTATATCTATTACTTAATTTTCAATCCAATATATTGGTTGGAGAGGTTGCATTTTAATAGAAGAAGTGAAGATAAGGTCTATTAAAATATGACTCACCATCTTCTCTATTCTTAGGATTTTGGAGTATATCAAAATATGCAACCTATATTTCATTGTCGATCTCAACCAATCTTTGCTTCTAACTTCCAAATCATCTACACAATCCTCCCTGGAATACTCAATATGAGAAGCATAATTATGAGGAAGATACAAATAATCCTTGACATAACTTTTAGTATCAAAGGATAATCTGGTTAGATATAATTTTAAACTATTTCCAATTTTGAAATCAAAATACAATCAATTATCTATTTAATCTCAATAATCATAATTTTAAGGCATACATAAATTACTTGAATCTTTATTTAATGTCTCTCATTAGATTCTACTTACTCTAACTTAAATTTAAAAAACAACATTAAAATCCACATAGCAATTTTCAAAGACATAATATTATCACAATATTATTTTTAAATCTAATTGTAATGAATGTTATAGTAATAAACATTCAAACAAATCTATGAAAATATATAACCAAATGATATATTTACTATATGAAATACTAAGTTGCCACTTAGTATACTGAGATACATTTATTTACTGAGAATACCTTTCTCTTACTGCATTGAATAAATCTAAAGAGGGTTCCACATGTAGTGAGGAACTATCAGTTGTTCATTAATTTTTGTGCAAACACGTGCCTTCTTCCAAACTTTCCCCGGTTTGCAAAAGTACCCTTTATGGGGAGCACAATGGTTGTCCTCTCTACACTTGCACAGCTTGTCCAATGCACACCCATCTCTAAAAACCTCTAAACTTCCTTCTCCAATCCCAAACAGACCATCTGTCCATTCATTAGAAAATACTCCAGATGAATCAAATTTCTTCTTCACTTCCAAGAACTTTTCTAAATTAGTTGCCCTCTTAGCCAGACCTTGAAACAAGTAACCCCCTGATTTACCGTAGTGTAACACACCACCATACTTCTCAATTACCATCTGTTCAATCTCTTCATACACATCTTCATTCCACTTGGGTGTACCAGCTTCCCTTGACCTGTAATTCATCATGTCCAATGTCACTAGATCCTCCTTAGGTCCCAAATATGCCTCAGATTTCTTGATAGAACGCATAAATATTCCAGACATGTCACATAATTTTTGAGGATTCAAATCCCTAATCCTCTTCACATCCTTTATTACTTCGGCCAAATGAGATATAGGCACTCTTAGTTCCACACCAAAGTATAAGGTACTGTATATTCGTCGATCCCATGAACAAACAGTCTCATTTTTATCTAAAATTGATGTAGGAGTGCAAGACATAGAGTATCTTCCTGCTTGGCATCCACCAGATGTTTGCATGCGGTGATTGAATCCTATTACTGGGTACCCTGTAAAGCGCTTTCCATCATTTAAAAAGCCTTTACCATTGATTGCAAGATCAAGTGTCTGATTTATGAGTACATTGCATATAGCTTCAACGTCTGGCTTGTCTTGAATTGCTTCATCTACAGTTAAGATCAAATAATTAGATGAATACACATAAAAGCAACTTAGAAAACTGTATTATTTTAATTTTTGATAACAATATTGAATATTATATCTTAAAGATTTCATAATTCCATTCTTCAAAATGATCTTTAGTTTTCATACATCATTTGTGATGAGAATGTTGAATATTATAATTTTTTTGGGCCAATCTTAGGCACTAATTCACCATTGTTAAAATGATCCTTAGTTTATTCATAATATATTAATTGGTTTTTTCAGGATTATAAATTTTTACAATTTCTATTAAACCAAACTCAAAATAATGGTATAGATTAAGATTCTTGTCTTTATCCTACATTTGGGTTGTGTTTGATCACCTTGTTAAGCCTTTACATCTATCTATCAATGATGAGTAGAATAAGTTTAACTCTACCTTGAATTAAAATGTGTATCTATCAAAATTAAGATCCCTTAAAATTTTAAAGAAACTATTAAATTAAAAATAACATATTAATGTGTTTTTGAATAAGTGGTTTGTATTAATATTCACAAAATAGTCTTCAACACGTGCTTTGGGATTTCTCTCTAATAAAAAAATACATAACTAGTTTTGAATCTCATATACAATAATCTAAATATTGTTACTAGGAAATAAAAGTGATGGTCCAAATAGTTATATTGAGAAAAATAGACAAAAGAAAATCCTTTAGAAAGGTCATTTTTCTATAGTTAATTAATCAAGTACATCCAATCTAATTGTGAATCATTCAATGCTTACCTTTACATTCTAGATGAGAAATTTTATCTGAGAATCATTTTTTTCATCTCTTATACCATACCTTCAGGGGTTTGAAACTTGATGAATGGCATAATAAACGAACACACCATCACCCTCATCAATTGAAATTCCATCATTTGATAAAAGGTGAACAATTTAGCTTTAACTGACATAAATAAATAAAAATAGAAATAAAAATAAAATAAGAATTAACTAGCCAATCTCATGTCACTTTTTAGTGACATCACTAAAAAGTCAAAGTTAGTCCTTTTTCTTTGACAAAAGCAAAAAGTTACCCCAAATAA
This sequence comes from Sequoia sempervirens, assembly GCA_007258455.2. Classification (NCBI taxonomy): domain Eukaryota; kingdom Viridiplantae; phylum Streptophyta; class Pinopsida; order Cupressales; family Cupressaceae; genus Sequoia; species Sequoia sempervirens. The sequence goes on from VDFB02286587.1 coordinate 99,226, forward strand.
GAGAACCTAATCCTTATACTCACGTTTAATTTGTTAACTAATTAAACATTATACTCACAATCAGCCGCTCTTGTTTCGATGTCGAGTACTGTGCTGGCGCTGCCAATTAGGGAGTTGAGACCGTCTCCTGGAACATTCACTGGAAGTCGATCGATGGGAATATAAACCGCCTTCCCGTGTGAGGGAATCCAGTTTATGTCTGCGAATTCATGAGCTCTCAGAAAGCTCTCCGCTTGATTTTCTAGATCAGTGTCATCCTTCACAGCGGTCGAAATGGAGCGCTTGTACATTGGCTGCAAAGCGAATGTCACTTGGGAGATCGCTCCGAGAGTGCCCAGAGACAATCTCGCAGCATTCAGTTCTTCGTCTCCTTCTGTCAAGCTGATCACCTTTGCATAGCCTTCGGAGGGAGAAGCAGGGACAACTAATCTCATTGCAACCACATATTCGTAAACGCCACTGCCTTTTCCAGCGAGGCCGCTGTCATGGGCGCCCGTGGAGATAACGCCGGCGGCGGAGACGCCGTTCCAGTAAATCATGGCGTTCAGAGCCAACCCTTCCTTTGCAGCCGCCTCCAGAACGTCGCTCATCAGCGCTCCAGCCTCAACGGTAATTGTCATTGCGCTCTTGTTCACTTCAATTACAGAGGCATAGTTTTGGGTGGAGATGATGAGACCTTCGCTTCCCACGCACACCAGTTTTGGCTCACTGTGAGCCAGCTTGCTCACAACTTTGATTCGTTGCTTGTTTCTTACTGCATTCGCAACGGCCTGCACAAGCTCTGCTTCTGATGTGGGCCATGCAGAATTGTGAGCCTTACAAAACCCACGATCGTCCCAAATGCCTTGGAAATCGAAGATGTCGCATGCATTGTTTTTGCATTCAATTACAGGAGGCGGCGCACAGGTTGCCTGCGAGCCCAACGTTATGCAAAACTGCACCCACATACAGAGGCCCAGGAAAACGATGGATTTGGTCATCGCAACAGTCATTTTCTTGTGATATTTTTCTTCTTTGCTGTCTGCGTATCTGTGCATACCTTTAAATAGGTCATGTTAGTGCAAAATGTTATCCCTGAAAGTCGTTGTTGCACCAAATAAAGTTTTAGAACTTTCGTTCACGAAACGTAGTGCGGAAGAATGCTCAGAGAAAGAAACAAAAATCACACGAAAACTGTTCAAAGTCACCGTCAATTTCCTTTTTGGTAACCCACGCGAGTTTATATGGCAATGCGATTCCAGGGTATTAACAGATCGAGTAAACCAATGTTATTTGCTACACGATAAATACCAAGAAAGAAAGTATACTTTACGTCTTGCATGGAGAGAAGGACAAATGTGTATTTGTTCTATAAGGGAGATGAATTATTTTAGGTGACTTACCAAGAACTCGTCACAAAGGATTAAACTCACTTCATTAATATTTATATTATATATTAATGAATAGAGGTTTATAGGAATTCATTTCAGAATGGTTGGTTCACATAATAGTCACGACAATATAAGAATTCATCTCTTAAAAATGAGAATGGTTGGTTTACATAATAGTCATGACAATGCTTGTTCTTACTTAATCATGACAATTTTTTTGAATATCATTTATTTTAGAGTATTAGTCTATCTTCAAAGGACATTTTAGAAATCCATCTGTTAGAAAAGAGAATGGCTGGTTTACATAATAGTTATAACAATATTCATTCTTACTTAATCATGATGAATTTTTTGAATATCCCCTGTTTTAGAGTATTACTCTATCTTCAATTGACTCAACCGTGAAGTCTTTTCTTATAGTTGTACCTAATTATTTTTCAATCTTTTTATAAAAGTTTCCAAAAGTATTATAGATTATAGATAATTTGTTATGAAGCTTCATATGTCTTATACTTTTATATAATGGTGTTTTCACAATTTGTCATTACATAATTAGTCAATCTTCAACAATTGTATTTCATATTCATAATATTTCATAAGAATTCACCTCACGAGTACAATTGTTGCACTTGAAAGTCAATGCATATCCTTCATGAGCATAAATGGTACACTTCGCATATTCATTTATCTATATGATGCTCACAAATATGAAGACCTATGACTTCTTAGGAGGCCATTGATCCTAATATAGTTCTTACTACACATACTTAACTAGATACAACCCATTAAGGTGACATTTAATGGTCAATAGGCATAATACTTATAACTTTATTGGCCCAAAAATGCACATGTTTTTTTGTTTTCTTGGCTATGAGGAATTTCATACATGGGTAAACGTTTGGAATTGTATCACAATTTCAACCTACAAGTAGTTTCAAGAATTTTTTTGTTTTAAATGGTTTTAGGAAAAACTATTTTACTCAAAACTAATTGGCACCTACATGGCAAAAAGAATTATGGACAAAACTATTTTACTAGAAACTATTAAATTAATTTAATTTAATTTTAAAATTCAAACTAGGTTAGATTTATATGCAATATTTCAACTAAAACTATTTTTAATGAATGAATTATGGTCAAAACACTTTCCCTTGAAACTATTTACGTGGCAACCTGTGTGGTAGCCTAACCCTTGTTTTAGGGAAAATTCAACAAAAAATAATCTCAACTCTAAATTTCTCAAACAAAGAGTACTTTAATAAAAATTTGAAAATACTCTTTTGTCAAGTTTGGAGTTTAGAATCTATTTATTTTTTATACTTTTTTATTAATGTTATTATGTATATACATACATACGTACATGCATACATACATAGAATTTATTACAAGTAGATTTTTATAATCAAACATAGGGTTGATTAGAAATTAAAAAAAAAAACATGTTCTAAAAATATGCAGTACACTATAGAAGATAATTATCTCAAATATAGTATAATTATTTTAAAAAAAAAAAAAAATTAAGCAAAAATTGATGTTCGATGAGAATATGATATTTTGACTAAATTTGACTTTAAATGTTATTAAAAAATAAATATTCATTAAAAATATTTTTTTTCCAATGAATTGAGATTTTTAAGTTATCTATGTAGGAAAATAAATAAATAAATAATTTTAATTTTTTTATTCTTTTCACATCTCATGGACCTCACATTTGGGAAATTTTAAAAAAATTTAAAAAATTCTCTTAAATTCATTATATTCAACTAACTTAGATTTTTTTTTTTAATAAATTATAAATGTAGGACTCCATGTGATTCTATTATATCATTTTAAATTTAAAACATAAATGCCATTTTTAAGTGATCCAAGTTGAAAAATTATATTTGAGTTGGTAATTTATGTTATAAAAGTGTGAAAATTTTGAACTTTTGTGCAAAATTATTAATTAATAGGTTACACATGTTTATATCTATTCACAATTCAATGATAAATTTAAATGTTATTTCTAGTAACAAGAAGAATAAATCTTATGCAAATCAATGCAAGCCCCTCCTAGAAATCTTTTAAATATATTCAACAATTATTTTTCCCACACAATCATTCTCACATCAAATTCATCATACACACATAAATATATGACAAAAAATTGAGTACTAGGGAACATGTCAAATATCTATGATTGAAGTACTAGTATCCAAATATAATGGATATTCTTTTGATAAAACATGTGGAGAGAGAACCACATAATAAGCTGAATATGAAAGTGTTATATCTTGACTTGTAATTTAAAACATGCATATGGCCAAATCAATAGCTTAAAATTGTAGTTTTATTTGTAAAAAAATTAATTAGATGTTTTAGAATTATTCTTGTATTAATCAACTATAGAAAGGCCATTGTATTTCCTCTACATAATACATTCAAACTATATATATCCATTACTAATATGTCATCTTTCCCATTTTTCTCACTACTTTATTATATTACAAAATTATTTTATTGAAATGTAGATAATATGCATGCCATTTTAATATAAATCTAGGATATTATTTCATGTTATATACCTCAACAACCATTAAATTACACACATGAATTTTATAGATGAATATTAAATATTTTAGTAATAATCCTTGTTATAATAAAACATGTGTATGCATTCAACATAAGATCCAAAACATTGTAATCTCCTATCATTCCCTATAATCAAATGCACATTCATAATCAAATTTATTTTAATTTGTAATAATGGTTGTAATCTCTTTCCCCTCATACACTTGAGATTCCAAGAATAGTGTAAGTAATTTTAATTGAACAATTGTGTAACATTTTTAGTAAAGGTATACTGAAGGGGAGAATATGCTTAAATTGTTTTATTAAAGAACAATGAATACATATATAAGGAAGATAAATGCAGTTGGAGAATGTCTAATTGCATAGCCACCTAATAACCACCTATAAAAATAAACAATGTAATAGGAATTGATAGCATTCTCTCCATATTGCATTGCTCTTGTAAATGTACCCCTGAAAACTCAAATTTCACCTTGCCAAGAGACCACCCTTAAGGCTTACATAACAAAAATTTCCGATTACAAAATAAGTATATATTCTTGAGAAGATCTTCCTTTGAATAAACAAATCTTGAATTAGGTGGAACTTCATCAAGCTACCTCATGACCCTTGAAAGGGTGTAGCTTTGAGTTGAATTTCTAAGCTTTTGGACTACCATTTTCCCAAACTCTTGAATAATTAATTTTTGAATTATTTAGCAACAATCAATATTGAGTTGCAACAAAGCTCCATCAAGTTGTCTGATGACCCTCAAAAGTGTATAATTATTGATCATAGTCTCATAAAATCATTGGACAACAGTCCATATTGAGTTCAACACCAAATCTCTTACCTGTCTCCAAGAATCAAACTTCTTTATATATGTATTCTTGAAATGCATCAGCACCAACAAGGATCTAATCTATCAACATAAACAAGGAAAGCTAAGAGGAAAGAAAAAATAGAAAGTAAATAACGCTACTCATGCAAAGCACCATCTCAAAGTGAGAAGTTGACTTGAGATGATGAAAATTCCTCAATCCTCCAATGTCACAAACCTCAAATAGAGAAGGCTCAAAGTATGAATCCATCATTTGTTGGGTTATATTTTTCTCATATGGCTTTGCCTGCTAGAGTCACAAGACCACATTCATTGACCTCAATTATGGATTCTTTTGTTATCTCACACATATTACCATTTGAGTTTTTCTTCACACTAATAATATCAAGATTGGACTTGCATCGTAAACCCATTAGAATAAATGGTTCATACTTGGGATGTTTCCTTGTAAATCTGGGTCCCATAAATGTAATCTTCATAGTCATTTCTTTACATTGCTTGATTGTATTGATTAGCATCTTGGAATGAGTTTTTGAATCTTGGTCTAGCAAGTAAGTAGACACGAATCCTTTATGTATATTATCATTCATTTTGCATCTAGTTGTATTTTATTCATACAAACCAATTGTTTTCTTTATCAAAGATTTTTGTGCATAATGCTTCTTAGAAAACATCTTACCCTTGAAACCAAGAGTCTTTTAGAAAGAAAAAAAATCACTTGTGTCCTTAATGGGTACCCTTCTTATGCTTCTTTCCAAAGTGATCCAACCAGTATCTATGTGGCTTCATAAAGTCATTCTATATATTTTAATGGTGGGAGGCATAGACTAGTCAATAGCAATGGAAGGTGACCTAGTGTATGGATCTTAATAGTGCAACCCAAATGTCTAACACTAATTCTCCTCCTCGTGTAACTCTCGAACTTCATACACCATTACCATTGTTGTTTGCTACACAAATATGGACTTAAAAACAAATAAAATACCTCTTATAATTGTTTATTTAAGGAATGAACAACACAATATTTGCATGAATTTGATGTAAGACAGATTTATAAAGCAGATTGAAAGAAAGGAAGAAAATCAATTCAAAATCTTGTGCAAATATTTACTCTTTTGTTATTTCATTTTGAGATTCCAAAGGTCATGTGTGATAGAACAATGCCCTCATTCTTTCATGCCCCCATAATCAAAACCAATCTCCCTACAGCTACTGCTTCAATCTGCAAATGATTTGAATGCCCGGTTGATTCTTTTGCGTGGTAAATCGTGTTACATGTTGCTACAAATGGCCATGAATGTTTGTAGTTCTTGAATCATGAGGATTCTCATTTCATGGGACCATGATGAGTGAACAAAAGGTGATCGGGTATATTTTTCTATTCAAAGTAAAACAAAGCGTCGTGTAGAAGGAAAGAGACAAGCAACTGGAAAGTCCTGTTATTGCCACAAATTCATAAAAAAAATACACACATGCCTTATACAAGAGCTACAATAGTCGTTAAGCCTTTGCTCAATACTTTTCTCATCCCTGCCTTATGCCATTATTGAAATGAAACTACACCTTATACGACTCTGATACCAGATGAAGGGGTGAATATGGTTAAATTATTTTATTAAAAAAAATGAATACGAGAAATACAGTTGAACAATGTCTAACTTCATAATCGCCTAATAACCACCTATAAAACTAAACAATATAATAGGAATTGCTAACATATACAACCATTGTCCCCCAAAAAAATATTGCATATATCCTTTAATATATTCTATTATATGACATCTTTTTATTTATTATTCAACATTTATATGGCACTAGCAATCCCATTCAATGTTCACTTTAAACATACTTAAAGTTCCTATGTTTCTAATGATTATATTGCTTAAATATTTATATATCAAATAATTATACTCATAAAAAAGATCAACATACCTATAATTGCACTACTTTTAACTTATTAATTCTTATGATTTTCATTTTATAATATGATGTAAGTAAATTTCTCTTTCAAGCCTTAATATATTCAAGATCTATCCCTGTGGCTGGTTATTCATTATAAAATAAATTATTCTTCAACACTTGTCAAATAAACCCATTATAGGACATGTCATCAAATAAAATGGCATTGAATGGTATGTTAATAATTTCAAAAAATACAAGGGTATCATTCACAAAACACCTTCCATAAAAATATAGTCTCATATCAACCAACAGTTTAATACCAACCTAGTAGCTTAAGAAGCCTAGACATAAAATTATAGTAAAGTAATCCACACACTACTCATGGATAGGAACAATTTCTTTTATCTTTGTCTAGACTATAAATGCATTTATACACTAAATCTAACAATCACACACTAGATGATTAAATTTTACAATTAACATGTAGACTAGAGCTTGTGTAAATAAATGTAAGATACTAATAGAAAACTATTAACTATATTCAATAACTACATATTTCCACATAATGATTCCTATATTGCATTCATCATGTACACATGTAAGTATATGTTCAAAGTTGAAGCTCCCCACCTAGCTCAATATTACAACCTAAGGTGTCTCTTCTTTTATAAACCACTATAGGAAGGCTATTGTATGTACCTATATCAATAGCAAGATGTAACCCTAATTGATACACGTTGCAGTAGTTCAAAATGCATGGCCTAGGTTGAATCATACCAAAATGAATTCTTCAGATTGATGGAGATTATATGTAATCAATTCTTGTAGTCTTCTAACACTAGTAGGTGGAGTGAGTGGGAAATATGTGTGCATAGTTTCCATCCATCAAATCTTACCTTTTCACAAAAATTGAGCTTCACTCGAACGTAAAAAATAACTCTTGCAAAAAATAGGCACCCCCTTGGTTAGAGGATTTTGAACTTCAATAGGATGCATGATATTTTTTATGGCTTTTGTAGAGAGGTAAGAAAATTTCCAACATGTGCATATATCCCTTCATATTTAAAATCTCTACAATGTCGTCTTGATCCACAAATCTTTGCAAAGCCTCTCATTGTGGAAAAGTGACCAACATTAGTGTAAGGAAAGCTAGATGCGGAAGCAACTCTCCTAATGTCAAAACCTTAGGGAAGAATGCAAAGATACCTTTTAAATTTTACAATTACAGTCGAATTAAGATGCACTAGAAAGAGATTACTGAAACAGAGAAATAGACAAACACATATGAACACTAGATATACGTGGGAAAACCCTTACGGGAGAAAAACCCACCACACTAAGAGAAGTCACTTTGTATTATAGTAACAAAAACTTACATACAGAGTTTTGACTTATCTTTCTGATGTTATATTTCAACAGCTTTCACAATGATCAAACTTGTACAGGAACCTTCAAGTTACAATCTTTACAGAATAGAACTCACTCTGATACAATCACATAGCAATCCGTTGATTCATCCAACTATCTAACCCATCACAATTTGTGATCATAGAGTATAACCATGTCGCCCCTGTCTGTCGAGCTTCCTCTCAGAACTGCCACAACGAACTGTCTTCCAACGGTTCCCATTCAGCTTCTCTGATTGGTCCACGAGACACCACGTAGGATGGTCTTCTTTTGGTCAAAGTGATCAACCTGTGTTGGCATGTCGGTGAGACACTAATCGTGTCTCCCCGATTCCACAAGACTCAATCATCGATGTTGCCAAGAGTTGTTTCCATCGGCAAGAGGTTCCATCGAGCTTACAACTTGTATCGACCTCAGCATGCATATCGGTGAGACTATCGCTTTCGCTAGGACATCCCACTGAAGTCTCAAGTCATACTGAGTGCCAAATAATAATCAGCAAGACTTATCACATTCGTAGAGAGTTCATACCAAGTTCTCAAGTCATACTGACAATAGACTTCTTCATCGTTGAGACTTTACTCTGAAGGCTATAAGTTACATCGAGCACCGAATAGTCAGCAAGACATTCATCTTTCACCAAGACCTCACATCAAGCAAACATGTCATACCGAAGCATCTAAGAGTCAGCGAGACTTATCGCTTTCGCCAAGACCTTATACCGAGGTCCTAAGTCATACTGAGCCATCAACATTTCCATCAACATCCATCTATCGCTAAGACATTCAACTATCACCAAGAGGTTTCACTGAGACCTTTGGGTTACCCCGAGTGAATACTATTGATGAGACATTCCTATTGGTAAGACTTCTTACCGAACACCCAAGACTTTCCCTTAAGGCTTCAACATAAAACACTGTCGGCGATACTTTAGTTATCTTTGGGACTTCACCCTGAACTAAGCCTTTCAGCGAAGGGTCTCCCTGATATACGATAGAATGGCCTATCAGCTAGAGATCTCCACGGGTGGTGATAGGTTATACCGAATGAAATTTCACAGTGATAGGCTCCTTCGATGAGACTGAAGCAAGGTCACATCAACCTGAATAATTTCAACAAGGTTACAAATCTGCTTGTCGGCCAGACATAGAATATGTCACACCGACTTGGCTCCAATAGAGGTTTCAACCTGTGGGATTGAGACACATATTTCCAACAATCTCCCACTTGACAAAGATCACATAGGCACCTCCAGAGCACAACAAAACTTACTGAAAATCATGGGCACTAAGGCCCATTGAATTGGCACACCACCTAAAAAAATTTGTGCTCACTGGCTTCATCAATGCATCAACAACATTCTCTAGAGTATCAACTTTTTCCAAACCAACCTTTCCATCCTCCACCATGTCTCATACAAAGTGGTACTATACATCTATATGTTTCGTCCTGGCATGGAAAGTAGGATTCTTTGCCAAAAAAATTGCACTTTGACTGTCACAAAAAATAGTTATTTGCCCTGCATCAAAACCAATGTTAGAACACAAACATTTTAACCAAACTGCTTCTTTACAAGCATGTGTAGCTCCCATATATTTAGCCTTTGTAGTGGACAAAGCGACTACAGCCTATCACTTACTCATCCAACTCACTGCCCCACCATTCAACATGAAAGTATATCCACTGGTGGACCTCCTACTGTCAATGTCCCCTACCCAATCATAACCCACATAGCCTCGAATACTAAGAGTCCTCTGTGATTCAACCAAGTTCCCATGGTAACACAAAGCATATTCTAAAGTCCCCTTCAAATATCTAAACACTCTCTTCACAGCATCCCAATGTGTCCTTCCAGGATTAGCCATAAACTGACTAAGAACTCCCACTGCTTGGGCAATGTCTGGCCTTGTACAAACCATTGCATACATAAGACTGCCAACCGCACTAGCATAAGGTACACTGGTCATGTCCTCCATCTCAGTAGGATATTTTGGACAGTCTTCAACAAATAGATTTGTTCCCTACAAGACTAGAACAACTAGCTGCTTGCAATCATTCATGCAAAATCTCTCTAGAACAGTCTTGATATACTTACTCCGACTGAGCCAAATTTTTCTACTATTCATGTCCCTGGTTATCTCTATCCCCAGAATATACCTTGCTGCACCAAGATCTTTCATTTCGAACTTAGCACATAACTAAGACTTAAGATCAAAAATCATCAACTTACTATTGCCTATGAACAACATATTATCAACATAGAGAGCAATAATAAGAATTTGATCACTTTCAACTTTGTAATAGACACAATGATCAGATTTTGATCTCACAAATCCCAAAGACAATACAAAAGTATCAAATTTTTGGTACCACATTCTAGTTGACTGCTTTAACCCATACATATACTTTTTTAACTTGCAAACCAGTTTCTCTTTACCTTTCTCAACAAAGTGCTCAGGCTGGGACATATAGATTTCTTCTTCAAGATCACCATGAAGAAATGTTATCTTCACATCCATCTGTTTGACCTCTAAGTCATATGTTGTTGTAAGTGACAAAAGAAATTTGATAGACGTCAGCTTAGCTACAGGAGAAAAAATCTCCCCATAATCAATTCCCTCTACTTGGGAATAACCCTTCGCTACCAATCTTGCCTTGTACTCTTCCACATTGCCATCCAAACCAATCTTCTTTTTAAATACCCATTTGCAGCCAACAACTTTTCTGCTTTTAGGCAAGGGCACCAAACTCTAGGTATCATTCTTTTCTAATGATGCCATTTCTTCATTCATGGCTTCCAACCAAGAGTCTGAATTAGACATTCTAAATGCCTCTTTCACAGTCCTAGGCTCATCAGTGCTAGAAATTAAAGCACAGGCACAAGTAGAATCTATCAAAGAAAACCCATACCTATCAGGTTGCTTTCTTTAATGAGTTGACCTCCTCACAGGCTGAGGCTAAGGTTGTTATTCTTCTTCAAAACTTTTAGAACTGCTTGATCTCTCCTCAGTCTCAGGTACATTTTGAATTTTCAATTCCTCTTTCTCTGGTGTCAGAGGAATTTCAACTACATCCTTATTATTTTCTGACTTTGTCTCTGACTACATATCCAAGCTAGAAGACTTCAACTCATGAAAGATTACACTTCTGTTGTATACAACCTTCTCTGTATCAGGATTCTAAAGCTTGTATCCTTTTATGTTAGCACTATAACCAATAAAAGTACATTTGATAGCCTTGTTCTCCAGCTTAGATCTTTTCTCATGTACGACACATGAGCATATGCCTCACAGCCAAAAACATGAATATGTCTTAAGGAGGGCTTCTTACCAGACCACACTTCCAAAGGTGTTTTCTCAACAAGAGCAAAAATTGGAGAATGATTAATCAAATAACATGCAGAGCAACAGCCTCAGCCCAGAACTTCTCCTCCAAGCCAACACTACTCAGCATACTTCGTGCTCTCTCCATCACTATCCTATTGAACCTTTCTGCAACTTCATTTTGTTGTGGAGTATAGGGTGTATTTTTATTTCTTTTAATCCCATGGTCTTTACAATACCTCGAGCGAAGTCATTAGAACAAAATTCACTGCCATTATCAGTCCTTAAGTATTTAATTTTTCTTCCATTCTAATTTTCTACAAGGTTTTTAAATTCCTTAAACCAACTGAACACTTCTGATTTACTTTTCAAAAAATAAACAAATGTTCTTCTCGAATAATCATCAATGAACGATGCATAGTACCTTGAATTAGAAAAAAAAGGAACATTCACTAGACCAAATACATCAGAATGGATATAATCTAGCAAACCAGAAGATTTATAAGGACTGGAATAAAATAAAATGTGGTGTTGTTTTCCATATATACAGTGTTCATCGAATTCAAAATCAAGGTTACAATCTTCAAGCCTCTCAACCAAGTTTTTGTTCTTCAAGGTCTTTAAACCTTTCTCTCCAATGTGGCCTAGCCTATGATGCTAGAGCATAGTCTTTTCTGTTGGAAGTTTAACTTCCATAGAGTTTATACAATTAGGAACATTTCCCTCTTTTCCTCCATGAGTAGCCTTATGCGACTTTACAGAGACATTGTTGCATTGAACAACATGTGCATCCAGCTTGTACAAGGTATCAATACGAGCACCCCTTGCTAGCACCATTGAGCCTCTAGTCATCTTGTAGCCATTTCCAAAGAACGTGACTTGCACTCCAATATCATTCAGCTTATTGAAAGATAGTAGATTTTAAGCCAGACCTGGTATATGCATAACATCCTTGATTCCCTTCACTCTTCCACGGCCAACAATTTCCAAAGTTGAATCACTTACCAAGTACACCTTTCCACCATCGTATTCTTCATACTTCGTAAACCAGTCTCTATGAGATGTCATGTGGAAAGATTCTCTAGAAACAATCAGCCAAACATCATCTGATGCCTATGTAGCCAAGGCTGCAATGAAGGTGTTTGCATCACTATGAGAAGAATCATTGTCGGAAGAATACTTCTTCTTCTTCTCCTCTTTACAATCCTTTCGGACATGACTAGGTTTCCCATAGTTCTAGCACTTCACCTTGGACTTCTTTCCAGGAGACTTTGATCTCCCCTCTAATTTTGATTTGGACTTCTTGTCCTTCTTCTTGCCTTTCTCTTTTTACCTTCCTCTAACAACAAGGGCCTCCTTCGCCATCTCAGAATATTTCCTTCTCATTTCTTCTGATAACAAAGAAGCAACAACATCTTCCATCTTGAAATTCGATGTTGTACTCCTAATAGCCATCGCCAGGTGATCCCAAGAGTCTAGCAAAGAACACAATAGAAGCATACAATGATCCTCTTCATCATTCTTTACACCAACAGAAGTTAACTGTGCAATCAGCATGTTAAATGCATTCAAATGATCAGCAACAAACCCTCCTTCCTGCATTCTCAAAGTGTACAACTTCTTCCTCAGGAACAGTTTATTCACCAAGGACTTCCCCTACTAAATAGATTCCAGTCTCTTCCACAAGGAAGATGTAGTCTTCTCTTCATGCACATTGAGAAGTACAGAGTCTGCCAAATAGAGCCTTATCAGCACCTTAGAATTTCTATCTACAAGGACCCAATCTTCTTGCTTCATGTTTGTAAGTTTAGTTCTAGACACAGCAAGACACAGATAATGATCCACTAAGAGATCCTCCATTTTGAGTTTCCACAACTCAAAATTGCTGCCATTGAATTTCTCTATTTCAATCTTTCCTGGCGTGCTTGCCATCTCAATCTGTAATTCAAATTTGACAAACTTCTACAAGACTCCCACTAAACAAAAATGACAAAAAACCCAACATACCCACAAGGATAACACAACTGGCTAGGCTCTGATACCACTTGTAAGGAAAGCTAGATGTGGAAGCAACTCTCCTAATGTCAAAACCTCAGGGATGAATGCAGAGATACCTTTTAAATTTTACAATTACATTCAAATTAGGATGTACTAGAAAGAGATTACTGAAATAGAGAAATAGACAAACACATATGAACACCAGATATACGTGGGAAAACCCTTACGGAAGAAAAACCCACCACACCAAGAGAAGTCACTTTGTATTACAGTAACAAAAAATTACATCCAGAGTTATGAATTATCTTTCTGATGTCAGATTTCAACAGCTTTCACAATGATCAAACTTGTATAGGAACCTTCAAGTTACAATATTTACAGAATAGAATTCACTCTGATACAATCACACAACAATCTGTCAATTCATCCAACCATCTAACCCATCACAATATGCAATCACAAAGTATAACCATGTTGCCCCTATCTATCGAGCTTCCTCTCAGAACTGCCACAACGAACTATCTTCCAACAACTCTCACTCGGCTTCTCTGATTGGTCCACGAGACACCATGTAGGATGGTCTTCTTTTGGTCAAAATAATCAACCTGTGTTGGCATGTTGGTGAGACACTAATTGTGTCTCCCCGATGCCACAAGACTCAATCATTGATGTCACCAAGAGTCATTTCCATCAGCAAGAGGTTCCACTGAGCTTACAACTTGTATCAACCTCAGCATGCATATCAATGAGACTATCACTTTTGCCAGGACATCCCACTAAAGTCTCAAGTCATATTGAGTGCCAAATAATAGTCGGCAAGACTTATCACATTCACAGAGAGTTCATACCGAGTTCTCAAGTCATACTGACAACAGACTTCTTCATCACTGAGACACACGTCCATCGTTGAGACTTTACTCTGAAGGATTTAAGTTACATCGAGCACCGAATGGTCAGCAAGACATTCATCTTTCACCAAGACCTCACATCGAGCAAACATGTCATACCAAAGCATCCAAGAGTTGGTGAGACTTATTGCTTTCGCCAAGACCTTATACTGAGGTCCTAAGTCATACCGAGCCATCAACATTTCCATCAGCATCCATCTATCGCTAAGACATTCAACTGTCACCAAGAGGTTTCACCAAGACCTTTGGGTTACCCCGAGTGAATACTATCGATGATAGATTCCTATCGATAAGACTTCTTACCGAACACCCAAGACTTTCCCCGAAGGCTTCAACAAAAAAGACTGTTGGTGAGACTTTAGCTATCGTTGGGACTTCACCTCGAACTAAGCCTTTCGGTGAAGGGTCTCCCCGATATACAATAGAATGGCCTATTGGCCAGAGATCTCCATGGGTAGTGAGAGGTTATACCGAACAAAATGTCACAGCGATAGGCTCCTTCGATGAGACTGAAGCAAGGTCACAACGACCTAAATAATTTCAACAAGGTTACAAATCTGCTCGTCGGCCAGACATAGAATATGTCACATTGACTTGGCTCCAATAGAGGTTTCAACCTATGGGATTGAGACACATATTTCCAACAATAATTTTTCACTAGGAATTTCTTTGTTCTTCCAAATCTCTAAATATGTGGTAGATATGGCCTTGTAGTTTGTGTGTTCTGAACCAAAGCCTAAAATTTATTCTTATGACAAGATGCATCATGATCTCCCAATCAAGTCAAGCAGGGAGAGGCTGGAATACTTCATAGAGTAATCTTCTACCAATGATATTTATCTAGATATGGATCTTATTTGCCTAAATTTTGGATATGGGATGCACACTAGAAATTAAAGAGATTATGTTCTAAACTGCATGTGTCGAAACTCTTTTGTGGTGAAATGTGGTAGGATGACTTGGTCTCACTTAGTGACTACCTATCTGAGTAAGGGGACATGAAAATTCCTCCCCTTTTAAAGTTTCTTGTCCTCAAGAAATTTAGACTTGGATGCTCAAGAATTGTAGGACCTTCCCATGTGGCATCTTCAATTGGAAAATTCTTCCACTAGACAAGGTATTCAATTATGCTCGTATTCCTTAGCTTCTTGATTTGGGTGTCAATTACTGCTTCTAGGATGAGAGTGAGCTTCCCCTCATCATCAAGTGGTGGTAACTTAGTTGTTGGGGCTATGTGAAATCCCAAAACTTTCTTCAAAGATGAAACATGGAAAATATAATGATTTTTTCTACTCTTTGGAAGCTAATATCCTTAGGCACCTGCACTTGCTCATAACTAAGACCACAATTTGAATAAGATATTTTCTTCATTAATTTCTTGGGTGATGACCCTTGATGGTTTCCCATTTCATTTATATCTTCTTATTGGTGTTGAGAAGGTGAATCAACTATGGGCCTATGCAGGTGTCTAGGGATTTGATTGTTATTTTTAATTTCAGTTTAGACATGGTTTTAACTTTTGAGTTAGCTTTATTTAAAGATCAGGGGTTAGAATTGTTGGTAACCTCCAACTCTTCAGAATATGGATACTCACTAGATACTTCATCCTCTTGGTTAGGTAAAACCCAAGTGCCCAACTCCACTTCAGAAGCCTTAGGGTTATTCCTTAATGCAATATTTTTATAGATTTTCTCCATCACCAGTTGCCATGCATTTTTCTTATTACAATTATTTATTGAAACCATATTACCATAGTCTAACTTTCCTAAGGTGGGAGCCCCCTACACATCCATCTTACCTTGCATTATTTCTATGAGAGAGGTCGATGGGTCAAAGGCATCAACCATCTGAATTCCTTCGGCTAGCATGGTTTCACCCCCCTTTCCTTCAACTCTAATTCCATAATCTTTACCAGAGTGGGGATTTGTAGAGTCCACCCCCAAGGGGGTGGGATTCTAAACATCCTCTCCATCATTTTCAAACATTGAGTCCTCAATATTTTTACGAAGGTCCATGCTCAAAAGTGTTGAGGAATCACTTTTATCATGAGGAGAAGAGAGACTATTTATTCAAAAAAATTATTTGGTGAGGCTAATCCATGTTTAAGCAAGTGTTTAGGGTTTCCACTTAGATAGGGTTTTTTTCCATCTTGTTGAGGAAGACACTAGAATTATTATTGGTCTTGGAATTAGGGTTAAGGTTAGCTTTTTTAATGTTCATATTTTTGTTAATAAGAGGGAAGTTCCATTGGAAATTCCCTTACTTCCTACAAAAGTAGCATGCATTAATGCCCCCCTAGGATTTCCAAATCATGGCCAATTATAGAGTCTTCATTAGGCACCTCCACCCTATTGAGTATCTCCACACTAGAAAGAAAGGTAATTAACACCCTTACATCAAGATGTGGCAAGGTAACCTTGGAATCTTCCACTTTAATAACTTTACTAATCAAAGAGAGGATTTTTGGCAAAAAATTCCATAGAAATAGAGGTAGGATTTTTCCAATTAACCATCTCAGGCTCAAGAGGGCTAAAACTTCATCATAAATGACTTTAGGAGACCATTTCAAAGCCTTGAAGGTGCATCTACCTATGTTCCAAAATTATTTATTAGCTACAATCTCTTACATTTGGGTTGTGAAAAATGATTAGGAATCAAGTGTTGTATGTAGACAAACTAGTGGGAAATAGGTCAACTTCTAAAAGGGTCTTGTTCTCCTCCTTTGAGTCAAAGGAGTGTTGTGCGGTGGAAGGTTTGGAAGTGTTTGTTCCAGATGAAACCATGGAAAAATCTGTTGTGAGCCTTCAAATGCCATTGGTTGGGAGGTTCTTATCCTTCAAGCCCAATATAGACCAGGTACATAAGTGGATGGACTCTATTTTGACACTCAAAGGAGAATTTGGTGTAACTACTATGTCAAATAGTCTTTTCCTTTTTAGCCTTAACAACCAGGGAGATTTAATCTCAGTGCTTACATGAGGCCCTTGGTAATTTGATAGGAAATTCAAGAATTGTTTGGTGCTATGCAAATGGAAGCTAGGATTAGACCCCTTGATGAACCTAGGTTTTATTGCTCCTACTTGGGTTAGGCTTCCAAGTTTATCCCTTGAGTTCTAGAACCATAAGGTGTTTCAAGGGATTAAAAACACCTTTGGAAGTCTTCTTAATGTGGACAAAATTACTTCTCAAAGGTCTAGGCTTGTTAATAGTGTCCTTCCCACCTCTATCACCTTGAGGCCTAAGTTCAGCTCCTAGACTCAAGTTTTAGAGTATGATAATGTTAGGCTATATTGTTAGCTTTGTCAAAAGTTTGGTCTTTAGTATAATAATTGTAAGAAATAGCCTCTCAAAAAAGATAAGGAGGTCACAGTCCCTACTCCACCTATTAATTATCCATTGTTGACTAGGAGTGGGAAAGATGCTTTAGATAAGTTTTTGGTGAAAGGGGTTGAAACAAAGGAAGATGCTTTTGTCTCGAAGGATGGTGCTTCATTCCCCATTCCTTTGTGTCATGTTGGTTTTGGGGTTGATCTTATTGAGGTAGGGGTTCCCCATTCTCTTGTTGATACCATGAATTTGAAAAATTCCTTGGGCCTATGTGTTTCCTTGAATAAGGAGGAATCTACCCCACAAGGTTTACTGCATTTGAAAATGAAAGAATCATTGTCTATTTTGGGCTTTATAGAGCTAGCTCCTTCTTCCCCTCTTATAAATGAGGTTAATGAAGACTCTAGACTCATGTTTTTAGTGGTAAATCCAAGAAAAAGATGGATGTGGGAAATGATTCAAAAGTGGGAAAGTGAACTATAAGGAGGTCAGATTGAGAGAAGCAACTAGAGATATTGCCTTAGGGAAGCAGAGGACTCTGGAGGGGATCTCTAATGGGATTAAACCAAAGAAATGATCAGGGATTCCCCTCCCCTTAGGTCAGGAAATTTTTTTTATGGTCACTCTTAATTTTTGTTATGAATATTTTGTCGTGGAACATTAGAGGACTTAATAGTCCTCTTAAGCAACATATTCTCAAGTGTTATATCATTGATTTGAAAATTGATATTATATTAATAAAAGAGACTAAAATGAAGAAGGATATTTTTGATAAAATGGTTAAATATATTTGGCCTAAATCTCATTATTATGTTTGTGATGCTAATGGTGCTTTGGGAGGAATCACTACCCTCTAGAATTCAGACAGGTTGTCTAGTAAGGAAAATTTTAGTAAACACAATTTCTTAGAAGTTGTCTTTGAAGATAGTAGAACTAGTTTGTGTTAGAGTAATAAGTTATTATGCTTAATTAATTATATCATATTGATTAATTAATTAAGTCACTTATTCCTTTAGTTACTTAAGCTAAACTTAGGCACATTAATAATTGATTAATTATTAAGTGTGCACACTAGGGTTTCATTTAGGGTTTCCCTTTTATGGTTTCTTGATCTCCTTCATAAGGATTGATCTCTTTGTAATAATTGTTTCTCTTTAATGCATTTTTATTTGAGGTTTACAGAACATCTTCTTTGGTTCTGCATGTCTTTTGCATGTGATAGGTGATTGTATGCAGGTGATCTTGGTTTTCTAACATGGTATCAGAGCTCTAGACCTACAACTGCCTGTTTGTGGTCTGAAGATATGGCCTTTCAGTGAGTTTCCAATGCAAGGGTTTCCACAGGCATCTTTTTTGCAAGATCTGGGGGTAGCCAATTTTTTGGGACACTTTGGGCTCAAACGGACACTGCCATTGCGTTCGCAGCGGCCAAAAACCCTAAGAATGCCTGTCATTTCATCGATTTTGGAGCAATTGATATGGAAGGAAAAAAAATTTGCCAAGGAAGCCATATGGCCTCCCCAGCATGCAGACCGAGGCACATTTAAAAAAAAAATTGAGGTTCTCATTTTTCATGCCGGCACTCATAGAGTTAAAAGGGCCACCACCCAGCAGCCATCGATCCACCACTGCCGCTAGCCAAAACGCTGCCAGATCTTCAGCCCTTGCAAGCTCCGTCAGACCTCACCGGTGGTCATATGAATGACCGGGAGCCAAGCCCTGCCCCCGACCATTTCAAAATGGTGGAGAATATTCCAATAACTAGAACCATATTCTGACAACCAGTCTATAGAATATTCTGGCAAATCAAGCATATATCGACAATCAAAAAAAACATTTCTAGTAGGGGGGCAATTTTTTGCTCCGACAGCCAGACGGCTATGAAATTTACGCTCGTGAATGGCTGATGTCAACATGACATCAGCATATGGCTGGCCCTCTTTGCCCCTCCTAGCCCTAATCTTTCCTAAAGGAGCAGTTTTTTTCTTTTGGTCATAACTTGGGCATATGGTATCAAAATCGGGCAAACGAGATATCGCCAGAAAGCTGGTTCCGAGCACTTTCCTATAGTGTAGTTTATTTTATAGTATTTTTATGTTTTACTACATTTCTTGCTGTTTGAATTCAGATGTTTATTTTATGCTTTTGAGCTCATAACTTTTTGCCATGATCTCTGATTTTCGCTATCTTTGTGGCATTGGAAAGGTATTAAGGAGCTATATGTTGTTGTCCATGCACTTTTTCTATATCTATCCTAGGTTGATCACTTAGTCCAAATTTGGCTCGATGGGTTGTTTGGAGATTACTTGGATATTTTGGCATTTGGGAGGGTGCATCTTACATCTTTGCACTTCGTTTTTAGTAATACATCATTCAATAATCACTTGCTGCTTCATAGATTCCAAGGTTGTTCCTGTTTGGAGTTTTCGAGTGTTCTGTGGCATCGGGTCTGCTATTGCTTTATCATGATTCCTTGATTCAATTAGTGACTCTCATCTAGTTTCAATAGTAGACAAAAGAATATTTCCTTGTTTGCCAGTTTCAGGTTCCAATGTTACTCCACAGTGTTCTTCCAGTGCTTCTTTGCAGTAGTCATCTCATTGTAGGGGGGTTTTGTCCCACTGGCTTTTTCCTTCTCTACCTCATTCTTGCATTTGTAAATGGGTACCTGATCAGGCCTAGTTGTTAGGACCCATCTTTGCTTTCATGCATCTTATTCTAGTGTTTTAGCTTCTTCCTAAGTTCATCTTAAGGGGGGTGTTAGAGTAATAATTTATTATGCTTAATTAATTATATCATATTGATTAATTAATTAAGTCACTTATTCCTTTAGTTACTTAAGCTAAACTTAAGCACATTAATAATTGATTAATTATTAAGTGTGCACACTAGGGTTTCATTTAGGGTTTACCTTTTAGGGTTTCTTGATCTCTTTCATAAGGATTGATCTCTTTGTAATAATCGATTCTCTTTAATGCATTTTTACTTTGAGGTTTATAGAACATCTTCTTTGGTCATGCATGTCTTTTGCATGTGACAGGTGATTGCATGCAGGTGATCTTGGTTTTCTAACAGTTTGGAGTGGCACCTTGTCAATGTTTATGCCCCTAATACTAGAGTTGCTAGAGACATGTTGTCGGACTCCTTGTCGATGCTCCTTGTTGTGCCTTTAGCACACATGCCCTGTTTAGAATGGGAACCCTCTCTTTCCTTCACCTTTCCAAGTTGCTTTTGGTTGCCACCTTGTTTTTTGTGTCCCCTATTTGGTGTTCAAAATGGTTAGTGAGTCTTAAGGAAGTCATATTGAATTGACCATGTTTGTGCCCCCTCAAATTTTCAAAGTCCTAAGCCCTTGCGGAATCCCACTGGTTGTTTTCCTTGGCTTTACTAAGTCAGCATTGATGGAGTCCATCGGCCCCCCCTCTAAGATTTATGTCACCTCATTGTCGTTTCTAACAACCTTTCTCTACCAACTTTCCACCCGCTAGACCCCAGAGTTCCCGCCTCTATCTGTTTATCACCGATCAACCTAGCATCCATCCACCGACAGTCACCCAACCATCGGACCCCAATGCTCCCATGACCATTTTTGAAATTGCAACTTACCAACCTGATGTCCTTTGTACAATCATTTATTGCTAGCATTTAATGTCTTATTTTCTATAAATAGGTGAGTTTGAGTTATCATTGTCATTTCATCAGTTGATCAAAGAGAAATCAGAATGAGCTAGAGCCTTCTACCAATGCCGCCTTCGAGCCCAACAAGTTCTTGTGCTGATTCAAGTTGTTTAAAGCTTGTTGATTTTTTGCCTCCTTCATTGGATTCTCAAGGTGAGTTCGTTGCCCCGTTCCCATTTCACATTTTTCTTTGATTTCTGGTAAAACTAATGAATTTGAAAGAAGAACTCATGAAGTAGAAGAGATCAACACACACAAAACTCATATGATAAAATCTTGGAAAACTTCACAAATCACCTACATGACAATCGTAGAGCTTGCACTCCCCATTGTTGTTCTTGAGCCAAGGCTCTCACATCTAGCCTGCCTGTGAACTCCCATTGCCAATGATGACCTTTGGAATAAAGTTGAATTTAAAGCAAAAAATGACCCTTTTGGGCCCACCATCATGGAAGGTCCTAACTCATTCGTCGCTCGAACTTGGAAAAAATCACAAACTAAAATGGAGGTCTAGCGAACCACTCAGGTCCGACCCCATGGGATTTCATCCCCAGGGCTCCGCTCATAACTTGTCTTTCCAAAAGTGGCTTTCCTACCTCAGCTTCTTAGCAATCGGGCCCCACTCCTCAAATTTCCTTGAGTTCACTCTTGCAAAATCTCAAGTCATGACCATATCAGGCCCCACCTAGCGGACCTCCATCTACAGGCTGCCTCAATAGGACTGTTGTCTCTTACAACTTTTGATAAACGACATCCCACCCTTTGGACCTCGAGTCTCCCTCTGTCACGAGTCCTACCTCATGGACTTCTATCCACAGGATGCCATGCCAAATCTGTTGTCCACCACTACAACAAATCCCTGTGATTTGCTCCATTTTTTCTCTATTTTTTGCTTCCACCCACTGTTTTAATGTATTTTTTGAAAATTTTGGTGTTATTTATCGGGATGGCACTATTTTTAGCATTTATTTGCATCGGTCAAGACAAGTTGGCACAAATTTTGGTGCTACTTTGCTTCAACATTAGCACCATATTTAGTGCCAATATTGGCTTCGAGTGTGGCGCCACCATTAGTGTCACATTTGGCTCTGAGTTTAGCTTCAAGTTTAGTGCCACTTTTAGCTTTGACTTTAGCTTCAAGTATAGATTTGGGTTTAGCATCAGTTTAAACACCCCTATGTCAAAGATACTTATTTATATGTCTCATTGATGATGTAAAACAGTGAAATTTCAACAAGATACGAGCATATCGAGGAGAGAATCACTTACATCACATTGAAAAGGTATATCTACAAGTGCTCAACAAAACACAACTCTTGGATATAATGAAGTAATATCAACGAGACATTGAAATATTGATAAGACAAATAATATTGTCTTATCGACACTCCTAAGTAATGATCAAAAGCATAAACCACTATACTATCAGGATGGTGAGCAACATATGCGGTAGAGCAGTATACACCGCAACCCCACAACATGAAGCCTTGAGCAAGGTGATAGTGCAGTAAATAGCAGAAGGGAATGGAAAAACATCGCCATACCGTAGCGATAATCATGAGTCTCCCCAACATGGCATAGTTACAATGATATATAAAGAAATACCACCAAAGGAAAACATTGACGAGACAATGGCATATCGTCAAGAGATATTAACTTGTCTCATCGACACCAGAAATCAATATCAGAGGAACATAAGATCTAATGTTGATGAGACATTGAGATATCGATAAGACAAATAAGATTGTCTCATCGACACTCCTCAATTAATGATCAAAAGTATACACCACTATACCACTGGGAAGGTGAGCAAAATATGTGGTAGAGCTGTATACACCACAACCCCGCAACAAGAAGCCTTGAGGAAGGCAGTAGTGTGATAAACAACAGAAGCAAAGGGAAAAACACCACCACACCGTAGCGGGTATAATAAGAGATGGTGTTAGTATGGTAATCGTGGCATCATTACAATTTATAACACTAAATTCAGAAAATCATGTCAGTCACAATCCATTTGAATATAGCCAGCCAAAATACTCTAAAACTCTAATAAACATACTCTAAATTTTTTGTCAAAATCTTATTTTTAGGCACAGCCTACCAAAATTGAGTTTTCTTTTTAATAAACATGCAATAAAACCTTTGTTGAAACCTTATTTTTAGGCGTAGCTTGCCAAAATGGAGAAGTGTTTCTATAAAGAATGATAGAGAATGGTAAGGAGATGTGCATGATAGGAGGCATAAGATTCATTGTTGTTTATCTCATTCGTGCTTTGATAAAAAAAGGTTACAATGTTTGCACTATTTTTTGTAATCTAGGTATTTAATTGATATATGTTTGCATAATCTTAGATTCCTTTAGATGCTTTTGAAGTATCAATGTATCATATATAGGGTTTAGGATGACTTCTTTTAATTTAAAAAAATAAATCAAATTCTTTTGAAGTATCAATGTGTCTTATATAGGGTTTAGAATAATTTTTTAAAATTTAAAAAAATAAATAAATGATGTATTTTCCTGTGTTTAGATAATGTGGAGATCTCCTAAATCTAACCTAGCACACTGTCCTCTTTTACACTGTGTTCATTACTCTAGCTGCTAGGGTTTTGCATTTTACAACTTTAATATCTTCATGATAGTGGCTTTTAAATAGATCTCAATCTTTGATTTAATCTTTATCATGTAACCCTTGAGTTCCATAATCCACCTTCAATGTCTTCTAAGAATGTTTTCTTAAGCTAGACTGCATAGTATCCATATAAAGCAACTCCTTCATACTTGCAATTGTTACAAACCACCACTCATTGCCTTGCTTAAAATGCTACCTCCATAAGCACAATAGCATGTTTTAAAATCATGCTTGCCAGTGATTGACCATTAAGTTCACTACTTTCATCAAGATACAATGATATTTTTGTCTTCAAAATTAAGGCATTATGCAAGATAACATTGTGAATTGTTTGTTTTGTACAATTTGAGTTTCTTGCTTATTTAGTGCTTTGCTAACTTCCTTTAAGACTAGATATTGTGCCATCATCTGTAATCTCAAACAACTCACTCATTGTCACTTGAAGATTCCTTTCATGAGCATCCTTGTATAAAATAAAACTATGCCCTATAGACTACTACTTACTAATATAGGGGACTCATTGTTTCATGGTATTTTGAGTTTTATTTAGAAGGGGTTAATATGTGGCATTTTTATGTGCAAGAAGAGCTGTGATGCAATTTTTGGGTATGGACGGTTAAGGAAAAACTAGATTGCTATCGGTGTAATAACTAGGTTGGATTGTACCTTGAGCTAGTGTGAAACACTTCTTGGTGTTTTTGCTCGGAAGCAGAACCTGAGTGTAGGAATTTCCAAATATCTGATAGAGAAAGTTCCTACATTCTAAAGATAAAATCATAAATCTTCTTATCCAGATTTTGATCCAACATAACATCTTTGATATCTGATAGAGAAAGTTTGTACATTCTAAGATAAAATCATAAATCTGCTTGTCTTTTTCCAATTGCTTGTTTGAATTATTCCTTTAACAGTTTTAGGGCCATGTCCACGTACATATCTTCTTCTTTTGCTAGTTGAATGCTCAAGCTCTGTATTTGCTCCAATCTCCATGTAAAATAATCAACAACATGCATTAATTTATGATTGTACCTCAAGTGAGCTAGTGTGAAATGCTTCTGGATGTTTTTGCTCCAAAGCAGAACTTGTGTGTAGGAATTTCCAAATATCCGACAGAGGAAGTTCCTACATTCTAAAGATATATTCTATGAAACATTCCTTATTTTCTATGAAACAGTGTAAATACTCTTGTACTTGTAAATATTCTTTTAATGTTATCTCTATTAAAGAAAACGGAGTTTGAATTAAAAATACTTCACCTATTTTTTTAAGTGAGTATGTGAATTATTGTTTAAGGAAAAATATTTCAGTGTTTACATTTTTCAATTTACTAGTTTCAAATCTTCATTTGCTATGTATATAAAATTGTATGTTTTATCTTTAATGGCATAAAATAGTAATGTCATCAGAATCAAGGTTTTCAATTTTAGTACCATCATTGTCCACACTTTTCATATCATGTTCACTTTTAAGTACAATCATCAAAATTTAATTTTTTTAATTTCTTGTCCTAGTTAATCTTGATTCCTTTCAACATAACACAATAGGTTGCATATTAAATTTCAAACATTTTCTTTGCATTTTTTTGTATATATTATTTTCTCAGTGCATCATTATGTAACAACAATTTCATTTCTCAGATATACAATAAAAATAAATGAAAGTACATGTTTTCTTTGTCAAGGGAAATTTATGGTGAATACCCTATGTCTTTCAGATAAGCATGCAAGTGAAATAAGACATAACTAATTGAATATGATTTTCTACTGTACAATTGTTTTTTTATGTGGAGGCTACAACAACTTATTGTGGATTAGTTTTGGCTAAGAAACAAGGTGTTTCTAAACTATGCCTAGAGGGAGACTCTCTTAATGTGATGAATTGTCTCATGATGAAATTTCCTCCTTCATGGTCAATTGCCAATTTTATTAATAAATGAAAGCACATGTTTACTTTATCAAAAACAAGGTGTTTCTAAACTATGGCTAGAGGGACACTCTCTTAATGTGATGAATTGTCTCATGATGAAATGTCCTCCTTCATGGTCAATTGCTAATTTTATTAATGACTTGATATCTATTATTAACTCTTTTGAGGAGATAAAAATCACACATGTTTTTGATGAAGCAAACATGATGGTTGATGGGGTTTCCAATGTGGGAGTGGCTGAGAGATTTGAGTGGGATTCTTTTGAATTGGTACCTCTTAATCTGAAGGGTATTTTTCATGATGACTAGCTAGCTTGTTTCTAGGCTAGATGTTCTTGGGGAAAGGTTTTCATTATGATTTTAAGTAAGGTTTTGCATTTTGACCCTTTTCTCTTTCAATTTCATTATTCTTTCCTTGGTTTTCGTAGAAGGATGGACTGAAAATTTTGGTAGGGTTACAAGGAATGATAAGCCCACATGTATTGTGGGTGTTTGTTGTATTGTTTCAAGTAACACATGGTTCATTTTAATTTTTCATTTCTTCCAAGTGTTCTTTAGTTTTCATTTGTTTCCTGTCACTATGGGTGGTGACCGTTGCAAAATTGAGTTGAGTTCCTATGAAGAGTTTCAAAAAAACGCTACTATGTGGGAGCACTTGAAATTGAGGGGGATTACTCAATTTATGCAGAGAATTCAAGGCCCAGACCTTGATGTAATGGATTTATTTGTGAAATGATGGAATGGGAGGTCTTTTTGTTACCAGGGCATTCATTTTCAAATTGAAGAGGATTTTATTGTAGATAACTGGTCTTTCAATTGCTAGGAGAAATTTTTTCAGAGATAGGGGAGTGGCTAAGAAGGATTTTGTGAATTTATTTAAACATGATGAGAGGAAGAAGGTTAAGAAAATTGGAAGTGGAGGTTATGCTAGGAAGTCCCCTAAGCCATTTTGGAGGGACCTTGTGTTGGCCATTATGCACTACTTCACCCTTGAAGGTAGATTCTTTGTGGTTTACACTCACCATTTTATGCTCGTAAATAATTTTAGGCATAATGTTTTGGTTTCATTTCCTTTTTACATGTTGCATTCTATGGAGAAGAGTATTGAAGACCATAGAAAGAACCCTAAGAAGGTGGTTCTTCATCAAGGGCTTATGTGTTTGATTTTTTCTCATACCAAAGGCATGAAGAAAGTTAAAGCTTCCACCAAAAGGAAAATTGAGGTGGTTGCCCCTAGTTCGAATGTGAATCCCGCATTGTCTTCTAGAAAAGAGGGTTTGAAGGGTTGTCATCCTGTGGGTGATGTGGATCCTTCAAATTTTGATTGTGTTCAGAATACTTCATTGGGGAATCCTATTCCTAGTAAGGATGGTTTACTAGAGGGCTCCCTAGTGCAAGGGATCATGGTGCTAGTTAATTTGGGTGGTCAGTTGAGTGGCCCTACTAATATGGGAAACTCTAAGATGGAGGTGAAGCCTAATGATACTGGCCTCGTGGATATGTAGGAGATTGATGTGATTAATTTTTCTCAGGATTTTTCTACTGTGGGGAAGGAAGTGAAGAAGGAACATCTGGAGGCATTAGCTGATTTAGAGAATCTACCAGATAAGGAGAGGATAAAGGTGGATGTTTTGGATGTCAAGGATTCCCTATCCAAAGAAAAGGATGCAAAAAATAGGGATTGTTTTGATGCCCTTGTTGAATTGGAGTAGAAGGGCCAGCCTCTGATTAACTGGGATGAAATTGACATGAATATGTTTTGTAGAATGGCCAAAGATGGGACGAGAAACCTGATTTCCTTGGTTAAGTGGTTATTTTATGGGGTTAAGGAGCTCAATCTTTAGATGAAAAATTGGTAGGATGTTTGTATTGATATGGTAAGAGGTAACCAAAAGGACTGGGAAATAAAAGGCAAAGTGAAATCAATGCATATTAAGCTTGATAAGCTATTGGTTGATGCTAATCGTTTGAGGGTTTCTCATGAGGAAATAATTTCCTCTTTGGAAGTTATTGTTAATAAAATGTTAGAGGACAAAGTGGAAAGTTTGGAGGATAAAATGGGAAATATGTTGGAGGACTTGAAAACGGTGGTCAATATCAGCAATAACTCTTTGAAGACCATTGCTATGGGTCTTTCTGTTCTAAATGAGAAAGTGTTGAATTGGACTGAAAAACCACTTGAGTTGGGTAAAATGAAGGAAAGGATTGAAGAGATTAGTGGCTCATACCTGGTGGAGAAAGAAAAAGCTTCTACTCTTGTGTTGGAGAAGTACACGTAGGCAGGTTTGTGCCTTAGAACGGGGAGGAAGATGAAAAAGAGGGTCGTTGTTGCTATTGATAAGCTGAAGGATGTTATCAGTATCCATGAGGAGGTGATCAAGGAGAACATGGCCTCAGCTAATGTTTTAGATAATTTATTGTAGTTGGTGATTCCTCTTTTGGTTCAACAAGTTTGCTGATGTTTTTTTCTTTTGGGTTTGCTGACGGGTTGCTAATGCTCCATCTTATGTCAGCTTTTTGGTTTTTTGGGCTATTGGACTTAGTGGTTTAATTTCTCTTGCAGCTTGGCATCGTTGTAAAGGGTTTCAGGCCCCCTTCAAAACCTATTTTTCCTTATCAAAAATTAATTCAATCTTATTTACTATTGTACAATTTTTTTTTATGTGTTTTTTACTTTTTGCATGTGGATTACCCTCAGAAAGAGACTACTTATCTGTTCTTAAATTAATCCTTTACATTTCTTGTCTATGAAAGGAATTTAATGCTTGACAATAGGTTCATGAACTTCATACAAATTAAGATTGGTGTACAAGGCCATCCCCACAAATGTTGTTTGGTCTAGAATTATAATGGAAAATAAAAAAAATTGCTAGGAGAATAAAATAGGTTTTCAATTGTCCAAGTACAACATAATATTACTGAAGCATTTCAAAGTTTAGGCATTTGAGATTCATGGATCTCCTCGGAGGTCACCCACCTAATATAATAATAGTAAATTTGTATGAACCTTTAGTCATAAATTAAAATGCAATATAATATCTTTATGTTTCTCACACATGAACGTTTCATATAACAACATACCTTGTACATGCTGACAATCGACTTATGGCATTCCTTAAGTCAACTGTAAGAAACAAATCCCCCCTAATTTCCAATGGCATGATATGCTATCAAACACATTTATGAAAATTAATAACATTCAATTTTAATAGTCCATGATAGCTATGTAAAAATTTGCACACAGTTTATCCAAAAATATTACACATAACATTTATGAAAAGGTCATTAGTAATTTTTTCTCACACAAAAAAATATCAAAATAAATTTAGTGCTTAATCAATATTGTCTTATCTATTTCCACCTACTTTCCTCTTAGCAATTTAGTATTTTTACGTTGTCCACATACTCTCTCCATGACCTCCTTTGTGAATAAAAATGTTGCCACAGAAGCTTTCACCGCACTACCATCGAGAAGGAAGAAGCAATTTGCAGGACCATAGAAAAAACCACTCTATCATATTGAGCTGATGAAAGAGTTGCGGGACAACGGTGGTCACCACACTATCACACACCAATGGTAGAAGGATTATGGGAGTCACCCCAACACCGCTAGGAATAGAAGGAAGACAAAGTGTTCCACCACAGAAGCTTTCACTGCACTACTATTGAGAAGGATGAAGCACCTTGCAGGACCGCGATAAAAACTTCTCTACCGCACCGAGCTGATGAAGGAGCCATGGGACAATGGTGGTCACAAAAACAAGGGAGGAATTTTGGCAGGGAAACATTTTTATTTTCCATTACCCAATGAATATAAATTCAACATTTGTAATTCACTTGTTTGAACACTGCAACTGAATACAAAATGAAAGCATCTCTTTACTTTTTCAATCAAACAACTTAATTGTTGTAATTGAATCAGACAACTTAAACACATTGCATCTTGGAACTCCAAAATATTTTAAACACTTGCAATGATTAAACATCTGCAAAGGTTAATTTTTAATTTTCACCTTAAAATAAAACTTTGAACAAAAAAACTCCATCAAATTGAGCTGTAGCGAAAATTTGATAACAATTAGTTTACATGTTCATTTACTTGCATTTGTAAGCATTCATATTTTTGTGACATTACCCATGCATTTTTTTGTGAGTAAATGGTGAAAGAACATTGTATCCTTATCCACATTTTATAGTTCATGATTAATTTTGTTCATTGCAAAATAATATAATTGATTTCAGATGAATTATCAAAATAACTACTTGATAGAAAATAAAGAAAGTTTTATGATTTTATACAACTGTAGCTAGCTAGTGATGTCGAGAAATATTTGCATTGTTTGGTCAATGTAATCAAATTGAGGATGAGAAATTTGAGTCACAAGGCTAGACTAGGAAAAATTTACAATGATAGGTGCTCAATTAGGCACACTTGGTACTGCCTTAGGCGCCCCAAACTGATTACATTAACTGCCAAAATTCGGTGCTCAAGTTGGCATTAAGGAAGAAATCAAACGAAAAAAAGGGAAAAGGGGGAAAAACGTCACACGAAGGAAGAAATCAAAATCAAAAAATTAAATGATTGCATATTAATAAGTTTAAAAGTAATAGTCTTCAATAAATTTATCTAGATCATCAGTAATAGTCTTCAAAATTGGCCACCAATTCAAGTTCATTATTCTTTCATAATACTTTATATCCATGAAAACCAAGCTCTCTAAATGTTATATCAAACTCTAGTTCAAAATATTTTAGATGCTCAAAGGCTACTCCTATAGCTCTCTTACTCGCTTGACAAATCCTTGAAACTCTAACTTCTTAACATTCAAAAGATAAATGGAATGTCCTCAACACCCAATAGAGCTATCCAAAAAATATAACTAAAAGCTAACCCAATTTTTTAGTTTAATAATTTAATTATAAAGTTTAAACTTTGAATGTTAATTTTTTTATGAGTTATTGGCTTATTGCAAGTTGCAACATTGTTTAATATTTACATCTATAAATTGTCTTTATCACATTAATATTGTGTCAAAATGGAAAGGAACTTGTTGGAAGTAGTATGCTCTAAATTGCCAATACTTAGTGAGTCTAGATCCATATTTAGTAATTTCTAAACAAGATTTGTCCCAATACCCATAGGGAAATGGGCATGGGGAAAGGCTTAGGTAATAAGCTTAAAGTATGACATCCTCCTATGCAGCCCATTGATTATTACCCATTAACTTTTCCCATTTCCCTATGGTTGTTGGGACAGGTTTTTTTTGGACATTACTAACTATGGATCTAGATTCACTAACTATTGGAAATTTAGAGCATACTACTTCCAACAAGTTCCTTTCTATTGTGAATGTGATAGAGACAAATTATAGTTATACATATACTTAGTATTGGAAATTTGGAGCTTAACACTTCCACATTTCTTTAATCAATTTGGAGCATAAGACTAAGACTACTCAAATGACATTGCAGCTAGGTAAAAATCTATTAAGGGCATAATAGTAGTATACTTGTGAATGTATATTTCCTTCAGCTAAAATTTATATTTATAAGTGATCGATGTATACTTGTGTATGTGATAAATTTTTCTTCTATTTAATGACATTATTGTGTATTTAAGGTCTATTTAATAACAGGGGCATGAAACAATTTTTAAATCCTTAAAAATATTTAAATTTCTAGGGATTTTTCATTTTTCCAAGTCTACACCAAGTTCACGAGTCCCCGAGACAAGTCACCCTATCCAAGTCTGAGGCGAGTCTGAGTCTCATTACTATGGTTGTGATACAAACAAAAGGTGCTTACACATTGGCTGAATATATCCTCATCAAAATGACCAAAAAGAAATTTCAAATTTGTAAGTAAACTCTAATAGTCAAGAAAAACATTCATAAAAATTGGAAGTAAACTTTGGTAGACATGTAGGTGAACTTAATTCTTCTATCTTTATGCCTCTTGGCAAACATAGGATCTCCCACTCCTAAATTTTGGACCACATTCATTACCTCCACATAAAACTGGACATCCTTGGTCTTCTTGGTTCCCACAAAATGATATGGTTATGCAAATGAAAATGAAGCAAAGTAATCATCTCCATCTGCGTTAGCTGGAAGAATGCATGCTTAATTTTTTGATACATGATATTAGCTATCTCTTCTGCTCTCATGGTTGAATACCCAAATCCATTATGGTGGGCCTCCAAAGTTCCAGTCATCTTTCATCCTCTAGTTCCACCACATGTTGGCCTGATCCACACGTTTGCTAGCCTAAGAAGGCTTTTGTGAATTTCTTTAAACATGACGAGAGGAAGAAGGTTAAGGAAATTAGAAGTGGAGGTTATGCTAGGAAGTCCCTAAAGCCACTTGGGAGGGACCTCGTGTTGGCCATTATGCACTACTTCAGCCTTGAAGGTAGATTCTCTGTGGATTACACTCACCGTTTTATGCTCAAAAATCATTTTAGGCATAATGCTTTGGTCTCATTTCCTTTTTACCTATTACATTCTATGGAGAAGAGTATTGAAGACCACAGAAAGAATCCTAAGAAGGTGGTTCTTCATCAAGGGCTTATGTGTTTGATTTTTGCTCATAATAAAGGCATGAAGAAAGTTGAAGCCTCCCCCAAAAGGAAAATTGAGGTGGTTGCCCCTATTTTGAATGTGAATCCCACATTGTCTTCTGGAAAAGAGGGTTTGAAGGGTTGTCATCCTGTGGGTGATGTGGATCTTTCAAATTTTGATTTTGTTTAGAATGCTTCTTTGGGCAATCTTGTTCCTAGTAAGCATGGTCTGTTAGAGAGCTCCCCAGTGCAAGGGATCATGGTGATGGTTAACTTGGGTGGTCAATTGAGTGGCCCTGCTAATATGGGAAACTCTAGGATGGAGGTGAAGCCTAATGAGCTAGCCCCATAGATATGCAGGGGATTGATGTAGTTAATTGTTCTCAGGATTTTTCTACTATGGAGAAGGAAGTGAAGAAGGAATGTGTGGAGGCGTTAGATGATTTGGAGAATCTACTAGATAAGGAGAGGATAAAGGTGGATGTTGTGGATGTCGAGGATTCCCCAGTTGAAGAAGAGAATGAATAGAATAGGGATTGTTCTGATGCCCCTGTTGACTTGGAGCAGAAGGGTCAGCCTCTGATTAACTGGGATTAAATTGACATGAATATGTTTTGTAGAATGGCCAAAGATGGGACGAGAAACCTGCTTTCCATGCTTAAGTGGTTATTTTCTGAGGTTAAGGAGCTCAATCTTCAAATAAAAAATTGGTAGGATTTTTGTGTTGATATGCTAAGAGGTAACCAAAAGGAGTGGGAAATAAAAGACAAAGTGAAATCAATGTATATTAAGCTTGATAAGCTACTGGATGATGTTGATCATTTGGGGGTTTCTCATGAGGAAATAATTTCCTCTTTGGAAGTTATTGTTAATAAAATGTTAGAGGACAAAGTGGCAAGTCTGGAGGATAAAATGGGAAAGATGTCGAAGGACTTGAAAAGGTGGTCAATATCAACAATAACTCTTTGAGGACCACTACTATGGGTCTTTCTATTTTGAATGAGAAAGCATTGAATTGGACCGAAAAACCACTTTACTTGGGTAAATGGAGGAAAGGATTGAAGAGATTAGTGGCTCTTACTTGGTAGAGAAAGTCAAAGCTTCTACTCATGTGCTAGAGAAGGACATGCAGGAAGGTCTGTGCCTTAGGACGAGGAGCAAGATGAAAAAGAGGGTTGTTGTTGTTGTTGAGGAGTTGAAGGACGTTATCAGTATCCATGAGGAGGTCATCAAGGAGAACATGGCCTTGGCTAATGTTTTAGATAATTTTTTGTAGTTGGTGCTTCCTATTTTGGTTTGGTAGGTTTTTTTTTTTTGCTTTTAGGTTTGCTGACGGGTTGCTAATGTTCCATCTTATGTCATATTTTTGGCTTTTTGGGTTGTTTGTCTTAGTGGTTTAATTTCTCTTGGAGCTTGGCATCATTGTAAAGGGTTTTGATGCCCCTTCAAAACCTATTTTTCCATATCAAAAACTAATTCAATCTGATTTTCTACTATACAATATTTTTTTTATGTGCTTTTTACTTTTAGCATGTGGATTACCCTCAGAAAGAGACTACTTATATTTTCTTAAATGAATCCTTTACATTTCCTATCTATGAAAGGAATTTAATGCTTGACAACAGGTTCATGAACTTCATACAAATTAAGATTGGTGTAAAAGGCTATCCTCGTAAATGTTGTTTGGTCTAGAATTATAATGGAAATAAAAAAGCTTGCTAGGAGAATAAAATAGGTTTTCAATTGTCCAAGTACAACATAATATTACTAAAACATTTCAAAGTTTAGGCATTTGGGATTCATGGATCTCCTTGGAGGTCACCCACCTAATATAATAATAGTAAATTAGTATGAACCTTTAGTCATAAATTAAAATGCAATATAATATCTTTGTCTCTCACACATGAACGTTTCATATAACCACATACCTTGTAAATGCTGACAATAAACTTATGGCATTCCTTAAGTCAACTGTAAGACAAGAACCCCCCTAATTGCCAATGGCATGATATGCTATCAAACAAATTTATGAAAATTAATAACATTCAATTTCATATTCCATGATAGTTATGTAAAAATTTGCACACATTTTATCCAAAAATATTACTCACATAACATTTATGAAAAGGTCATTAGTAATTTTTTATCACACAAAAAAATATCAAAATAAATTTAGTGCTTAATCAATGTTGTCTTATCTATTTCCACCCACTTTCCTCTTAGCAATTTAGTATTTTTATGCTATCCACGTCCTCTCTCCATGGCCTCCTCTGTGAATAAAAATGTTGCCACAAAAGCTTTCACAACACTACCGTCGAGAAGAAAGAAGCAATTTGCAGGACCACGAAAAAAACCGCTCTACCGCACCAAGCTGATGAAGGAGCCGCGGGACAACAGTGGTCACCACATTACCATACGCCAATGGTAGAAGGCTTGTGGGAGTCAGCACAACACTGCCAAGAATAGAAGGAAGACTAAGTGTGCTGCCATAGAAGATTTCACCGCACTACCGCCGAGAAGGATGAAGCACCTTGTGGGACAGTGGTAAAAACTACTCTACTGCACCGAGTTGATGAAGGAGCCATGGGACAATGGTGGTCACATAAACAAGGCAGGAGTTTGGGCAGGGAAAAATTTTAATTTTCCATTACCCAATGAATATAAATTCAGCATTTTTAAATCACTTGTTTGAACATTGCAATTGAATACAGAATGAAAGCATCTCTTTACTTTTTAAATCAGACAACTTAAATGTTGTAATTGAATCAGACAACTTAAACACATTGCATCTTGGAACTCCAAAATATTTTAAACACTTGCAATGATTAAACATTTGCAAAGGTTAATTTTTAATTTTCACCTTAAAATAAAACTTTGAACAAAACAAATCCATCAAATTGAGTTGTAGCGAAAATTTGATAACAATTAGGTTACATTCATTTACTTGCATTTTTAAGCATTCATATTTTTGTGTCATTACCCATGCATTTTTTTGTGATTAAATGGCAAAAGAACATTGTATCCTTATCCACATTTTATAATTCATGCTGATTTTTGTTCATTGCAAAATAATATAATTGATTTCACATGAATTATCAAAATAACTACTTGATAGAAAATAAAGAATGTTTTATGATTTTATAAAAGTGTAGCTAGCTAGTGATGTAAAGAAATATTTGCATTGTTTGGTCAGTGTAATCGAATTGAGGATGAGAACTTTGAGTCACAAGGCTAGACTTGGAAAAACATACAATGATAGGTGCTCAATTAGGCACACTTGGCGTCGCCTTAGGCGCCCCAAACTGATTACATTAATGGCCAAAAGTTGGTGCTCAAGTTGGAATTAAGGAAGAAATTGGACGATAGAAAAGGGAACAAAAGGGAAAAACGCCACGCGAAGGAAGAAATCAAAATAAAAAATTTAAAAATTTCCCATGTGAAGGAAGAAATTAGACGACATAAAAGGGAAAAACACTGTGCGAAGGAAGAGAGCAGGGCACTACCAACAACTAAAGAGAGCATGAAGCCAGGATGCACAGAGGAAGTCCCGTGAGGAGAGTACGCAGGTATTTTAATTTTCTCATAAGATTATATCAAATTTATTAAACGATATTTAAAAAAAAATCTTCGATTGGTGATAATATTTTTATTTTATTTAAGATAAATCAAAATATACAAAGCTTCAAATAAAAATTTCTTCTAGCACCATCACATCATGTTTATTAAAACAAAATTAAAACCTACAGATCAAAAATCCCTACCACAACTGCCTGAAAACTATCCAACTAAACTACTACCCAAACACTAGCTATAAATATAGTATTGAAACCAAAAATAGGGCTTAACTCCTTAATCTTATACATCAATATCTGTCTTAAACATAGTAAACTAGTTTATGTGAAAGTTCTAGAATCGCTGCCTAGATGCAATGGGAACATTTCCGTGAGCGGCTTCACCTTCTTTCTTGGATGCAAACCCTTCTTCTCACACAACTCCTCTCTGGTGATGGCTTAAAGTCCCACTATTATCTCCTCAATCTCCTTTAATTCAACACATAGTTTCAAAGCTTGCCACCCCCGTTCCACACCCTCTCTCCACACGGCTTTGGTTCTTCCTTCTGGCCACCTAATGAAAGGGAAATTTATCTCTGCTACTTTTGGGTCCACACCTTCCATGCCTTCACTCACAAAGCTTTTTCCTAGCATAGCCCTTTCTAGGATACTCTCCATGTTCACTAAGAAATCCCTATGCACCAACACTTTCATCACTTTCCTTACAACCTCCACTAACTCTCCTAAGTCCAGTCCCCACGCCATGATCAGAGACTATATATCCATATTAGTCCAATATTTGTGCTTCAAATCTTCAAAGTCATTACCCAGAATGATTTGCATAGATTGTGCCACCTTCACTTCCTTGTATAGGAACAAGCCACACAGTCTCTTCACTGTCACTTTTCCATCAAAAGGATCCAATTTCCTCCTCTCTTTCAAAGTGAAGTTGGCCAACATTTCTTCTTTGGTACGTAAGCCACCAGAATACTTCACACCGTCATCCTACAAACCAAGAAGCATCGAAGGAAATGCAAGAAAAAACTTCATTACATAGCAAATTTCTGGCTATCAACATTAATGTCAAACGTACGTCCAACGCCAGCAAAAAGAGTTAAATTTTTAATAATTTCGAAAAACATTCCTTCAATAATTTGTAAGTATATTTAATATGTTAAATGATATATATTTTTTATTTCCTTGGAAAAAGTAAATGATTGCATATTAATTAGTTTAAAAGTAATAGTCTTCAATAAATTTATCTGGATCATCAGTAATAGTCTTCAAAATTGTCCGCTAGTTCAAGTTCATTATTCTTTCATAATACTTTATATCCATGAAAACCAAGCTCTCTAAATGTTATATCAAACTCTAGTTCAAACTCTTTTAGATGAGGTTTCTCCTATAGCTCTCTTACTCACTTGACAAATCCTTGAAACTCTAACTTCTTAACTTTCAAAAGATAAATGGAATGTCCTCAACACCTAATAGAGCTATCCAAAAAGGCTAACTAAAAGCTAACCCAATTTTTTAGTTTAATAATTTAATTATAAAGTGTAAACTTTGAATGTTAATTTTTTTATGTGTTATTGGCTTATTGTAGGTTGCAACATTGTTTAATATTTATATCTATAAATTGTCTTTATCACATTAAGAGTGTGTCAAAATGGAAAGGAACTTGTTGGAAGTAGTATCCTCTAAATTACCAATACTTAGTGAATCTAGATCCATAGTTAGTAATTTCCAAACAAAACTTGTGCCAACAGCCATAGGGAAATGGGCATGGGGGAAGGCTTAGTTAATCAGATGACAGTATGACATCCTCCTGCATAGACCATTGATTATAACCCATTAACTTTTCCCATTTCCCTATGGCTGTTGGGACAAGTTTTTTTTGGACATTACTAACTATGGATCTAGATTCACTAACTATTGGAAATTTAGAGCATACTACTTCCAACAAGTTCCTTTCTATTGTGAATGTGATAGAGTCAATTTATAGTTATAGATATACTTAGTATTGGAAATTTGGAGCTTAACATTTCCAAATTTCTTTAATCAATTTGGAGCACAAGACTAAGACTACTCAAATGACATTGCAACCAGGTAAAAGGTTATTAAGGGCATAATAGTAGTATACTTGTGTATGTGTATTTCCTGTAGCTAAAATTTACATTTATAATTAGGTGTTCGATGTATACTTGTGTATATGATCAAATTTTCTTCTATTTAATGATATTATTGTGTATTTAAGGTCTATTTAATAAAGGGTGCATGAAACAAGTTTTAAATCCTTAAAAATCCTTAAATTTCTAGGGTTTTTTCATTTTGCCGAGTCTGCGCTGAGTCCCCGAGTCCCTGAGTTGAGTCACCTTAGCCAAGTTCGAGGCGAGTCTGAGTCTCGTTATTATGGTTGTGATACAAAAAAAGGTTCTTACACATTGGTTGAATATATCCTCATCAAAATGACCAGAAAGAAATTCCAAATTTGTAAGTAAACTCTGACAATTAAGAAAAAAAGTCATAAAAATTAGAAGTAAACTTTGGAAAACATGTAGGTGAACTTAATTCATCTGACTTTATGCCTCTTAGCAAACATCAGGATCTCCCCTCCTAAATTTTGGACCACATCCATTACCTCCACATAACACTGGACATCCTTGGTCTTCTTGGTTCCCACGCCATGATATGGTTATGCAAATGAAAATGAAGCAAAGTAATCATCTCCTTCTCCGCTAGCTACAAGAATGCATGCTTAATGTTTTGATACATGATATCAACTTTCTCTTTTTCTCTCATGGTTGAATACCCAAATCCATTATGGTGGGCCTCCAAAGTTCCATCCATCTTTCATCCTCTAGTTCCACCAAATGTTGGTCTGATCCACACGTCTACTAGCCTAAGAAGGCTTTTTTTTTGAAAGCTAAAGTTTCTCTTGAGTCACCAGTGTAGCTCTCTCTACCTTTTCAGACTCTTTCATTGCTATAGATAGTCTCTGGTATTTAATCATTTGTACTACATGGTTGATTTTCTTTGAATCCTTGCATCTAAAGGAAATTTCTTTAACATAAATACTGCTAGGTAATTTCAATGTTGCCATTGTAGTTGGCATTAAAGTCGGTATCTACAACATTGAAAATTACCCTTATATAAGAATTCCCTCCATCTTGTTGGTTTGTAACACTCTTAATGGTGGCTACATGAAATCTAATTTTGATTCCTCTTCTACATCAGAGGGTTCATATCCTTGATCTGACTCTTTTGAATTATCAAAATCAGAATCACTAGCTTTCATATTCAAAATTTCCCAACCACCATCTTCAATAAATTTATCTGGATCATCAATAATACTCTTCAAAATTGGTTGCTAGTTCAAGTTCATTCTTCTTTCATAATACTTTATATCCATGGAGTTCAACTGTTCCTTAATGCAATCAAGTGAAGATTGATGAATGGCGTCAATGTAGAGTACATCCTGCTTGAAGTCTTTGAAAACAATAGCCATATCAAATTCCTTTTTCCCAAGTCCTACTCTCTCAAGGTTAATAATCTCAATCTCACTAATAGGGATTACTAAGAAAGGTAATTCCACCAACTCTACCAAATAGTTTACTATAGGAACAATAAAAGTAGAGGCTTTGAAATGAACTCCATGAAAACCAAGCTCTCTAAATGGTATATCAAACTCTAGTTCAAAATATTTTAGATGAGGCTACTCCCATAGCTCTCTTACTCACTTAACAAATCCTTGAAACTCTGTATTGATTTTATTTTTCTGTCCCTCTCTTGTTGTTCTTCCTCAATTTCATCAGGATCATACATTGACCTTCTTTCCCCTCCTAAAGTTTGGACCACATCCATTACCTCCACATAAAATTGGACATCCTTGGTCTTCTTGGTTCTCACGTCGTGATATGGTTATGCAAATGAAAATGAAGCAAAGTAATCATCTCCTTCTCTGTTGGCTGGAAGAATGCATGCTTAATGTTTTGATACATGATATCAGCTCTCTCTTCGACTCTCATGGTTGAATATTAGTGAAATCCATTATGGTGGGCCTCTAGAGTTCCAGTCATCTCTCTTCCTCTTGCACCAAATACTAGCCTAATCCACAAGTCTATCAGCCTAATTGGCTTTTTTTTTTTAAAGCTAAAGTTTCTCCTGACTCACCAATATTAGCTATAATATTAGATATATAATAGAAAAATAAATTATTGCATGAAATAAATAATAACTTTTCATTTTAAATGTTTTTATTTTGCAAAACACGGGTCTTCTAGAAGATCAAGATGATCCTCAACATGATATAGATCCATAAAATATTGGTTCTTCCAGTACATATCACATGGCAGAGGATGATGATAACGTGGATATGGAAGAAACCAAGGCCAATGACAATGATGATGATGATAAGGACGATGAAGATGATGAAAATGATGATGATGATGATCACTATGGTGATGATTATGATGAGACAGTTGGTGATAGTAACCAGTGACATTCATGATCATATAGACTACATCATGGATCATTGTTGATATATCGTTATGATGACTCTTTTCATGGTTACTATCATATGCATCATTTTCATAGCCCACAGTACTATATTGTTGAGTTGTATCATATTGACATGTATCATTTTCACATCATTTGGACATGTATCATCTTGACTTATATCAATTTGAGTTACATAATTTATCAATTTTATTTATATCATTTGTACATGTATCATTTTCACTTATGTCGACTGTTGGACATGTATCATTTTGACATGTTTTTGATGTACTAGCATATTTGACTTTCAATGTTTTAGTTATATATGATAATGATCTTATCAGTATTGAATTTTCAATTTATATATATTAAAAGTGGTTGATGATTTTTGGATGGATATTTATTAGGTATGATGATTTTAATTTACTGCTCAGGATGGATGTTGTCAAATTCAATTAAATTATAGATATTTGACTCACTTTTTTTACTTATAGATGATGATCATGTTACAATAATTATATTGTTATTTAATCATATGAGTTAAATAATTAAATTACTTACTCTATAATCATATGAGTTATTTAAGAGGCACGATATATTTAACTAATTAAATTGAAATAAAACATATTAAATTAATAAATGGAAGCAAAACAAGAAGCATTTTTAGAAGCAAAAAAGGAAGCAACAATGGAAGCCAAACTAGAAGCAAACCAGAAGCAATCTTGGAAGCAAAATTGGAAGAAAAATCGGAAGCAAACCTGGAAGAAAAAATTGAAGCAAACTTGGAAGAAAAACTAGAAGCAAAACTAGAAGAAAACCTAGAAGCAAAAATGGAAGCAAAACTAGAAGCAAACCTAGAAGCAAAATCGGAAGCAAAACTAGAATTAAAACTAGAAGCAAAACTAGAAGAAAACTTGGAAGCAAAAAAGAAAAACTGGAAGCAAAACTAGAAGAAAACTTGGAAGCAAAACTAGAAGAAAAATTGGAAGAAAAATTAGAAGAAAAACTAGAAGGAAAAATAGAAGCAAAATTGGAAGCAAACATGGAGGCAAACTTGGAAGCAAAACTAGACATAAAATTGGAAGCAAAACTAGAAGCAAAATTAGAAGAAAAAATGGGAGTAGACATGGAAGCAAAACTGGAAACCAAATTGGGCGCCAATTTCGGAACAATTTCTGACAATACTTCTCAATGCTATTTTAGGTGCTTTTGGAGGTGCTACGATTTCTTGGCACTAAACATGGTGTTGAAACTAGTGCTAAATACGGTAGAAAAATAAATGAAAAATCCATCACCGAGTTGTCCATGCCTGTTTGCCCCGAGTTTAGCACCAACCAAATTGTTCAATTCATGGCTCAAAATACACTAAAATCTAGTGCCAAAGTCAACACTAATTGCTTGTTGTACTGTTATGCACAATGGCCCTTGACCCTTATCGTTCCAACCTCTAGGTTAAGCTCACCTCATGGTTT
This sequence comes from Sequoia sempervirens, assembly GCA_007258455.2. Classification (NCBI taxonomy): domain Eukaryota; kingdom Viridiplantae; phylum Streptophyta; class Pinopsida; order Cupressales; family Cupressaceae; genus Sequoia; species Sequoia sempervirens. Next base: position 141,160 of record VDFB02286587.1, read on the forward strand.
TTTGAATGAAATTCATGAAAATCGCTAATTGGTCAGCCAAAGACGAGTTTCCCTTGTCGGGTTGTCGTCCTTGGGACTCCATCCTTTCCTCGCCATGCTCACACAGAAAACTGATTTCATCCTTCCATCCTCTGGGACCTAGACGCTCCACGACCTTTGCATCCATTAGTGACAAAAAATTAAACGTGACGACCTTATCTTCTGCTGGACCTAATGTGGTAGATGAATCTCACTGAGTTGTCGTATGATGTTTGTCGTATTAAACGACAATCTCTTAGCGGACATATGCCTCCTTCGACCTGAAATGCCTAAAAGACAAGTGAGTTATACCACTACCTCCCGGGGCCACGGGTCCCGTCCGTCAGTACTCCGCTCCTGGAATTTCATCCTACCAGAGCCGTCCTCAATGACACACTCCTAACAAAAAAGCTCCTTTATGATTTTGATCACTCAAATGATGATCTAGATGCCCTCCAATCACCAAATTGACTCTGACCCACATCCAAAATAGGGAAATCTCCCTGATGGACCCTTCAAATTGACCAAACATGAAGGCAAGTTGATACAAGTGGGCCACAGTGCCTTGACTATCATCCCTCCTGTAGTAGCTCTAAAATAGCCATCAGCCCAAGGAACTTTGACCCTTGGGGCCCGAATTATTCAAGCTCCATCCTACAAAATGCTAATGACAAACTAAAGGAAATGTTAGGGTTCTTAAATGATGACTAATCTGATCTAACATTTTTTTGCAGAGATTTGGCTAACATTTCCATGTTTTCATGCTTGAATGTGCTCGCCTCTCTTTTTTCCATAGGATATATGGAATTAGGTGCAGGACCTTCGGGAGAGGTCATGGAGAAGGATAAAGGGAAGAAAATAGCCAAGGCACCCCATGGGATAGACAAAAAAAATAAGATGAAGTATAAGTTCTAGGGGGAGCCTCTGAACTCCAAAGTCACCAACACCTGGAAAGAAATCACAGATATGAACATCAGACATGTAGATATCGACAAATTTAGGCAAACGGTCTGGATCAACACTACAATAGAGAATGTGAGAAGTATCAAAAGCAGTGGGTTGGCCAAAGCACTACAAGGAATTTTCATATCCCTACGTTAGAGGAGATGGAAATACCAACCAAGGATGATGGTAAGGCGATGTGGGATCAAGACCCCCTCAAGTGTAAAATACTTATTAATTAGTATTGGTTGAAGGAGAAGAGGGGCAGTGCTGTAAAGGTTCCCTAGGAGCTCTTTCACAGTGACTTCTATGAGGATTACCATGACTTGGTAACCCTATTAAGCAAAGTAATGGGCCTTTCAACTACGGCCTATTTCCAAGAATGGATGTTGTACTTCGTAGAGGAGATTCTCTGTGGAGAAGCCAAGTTCTACTGGGTGGGGACAATCAGTGATTGCTTCTACAAGAAATTTATGGCTGTAAAGAAGACCTCCAAATTTTACATGACATCTTATTTGGTCTATTCATTGGCCGAACGGATGCAATACAAAGGCTTGTTCAGAGCTCCAGACAGGGAACTAGGAAAGGAGCTGAAACTCTATGACAAGTACCCTCAACTATAATATAGAAACTTCAAGAGGGATTACTGCAAGGTCAATGACTCTTTCATAGGCCACATCATCAGATTGCTCAGGGGTGACTTTGAAAGAAGAGTCTCTCACAGTGCCAATGCCTTCTTAAAATAGTTTTCCTTATTATTAATTTAGTATCTGAAGTTCACCTACATCCGTGTTGAAGGATTTTCAACAAAACCATACAAGCTTCCCTGGTATCCCAATGATCGAATAATACTATTAGAACTCTCTCGGTAGCTACGACATGCACAAGCCCTCCTAGGCAGCAATCATAAGGTGGGAATTCCTTATCCCCTCTCCTTTGGACAAGGGCTATATGAACTCCATACCTCTTAGTGTGTCGATAATTCAAACAAAGAGCTCATGGAGTATCACTTGAGGTTCCATACTTCCTAGCCACGAATGGACCCCTATGGTAAACTCAAGAAGGCAGTTGGACCTAAATATGCCCAATTACATAGCGTTGAGGAATTTTGGGCTAATTGAAAAGATGATGAAGAAATGTGGATGAGGCACTATATGCAGATGACTACATACTTTTTGAAGAAGGTAAATCTATTCCCTGTACCAAATCAGGTGCCAAAGGATGAAAACATAGTAATGGATCCTTGGTACAACATAGTTTCCAACCTATCATTTCCACTAATTGACTGGGATGAGCAAGAGGTTGACGACCTCAATATTCTAACCAAGCCCATCGAGGCTAGAACAAAAGAGTGGATTGATGGGAAAATTGCCCAATTGAAGCAACAAGAGGTCACTTTTACCTATGAGGGGCTCGAGAATGATCCAACAAGTGAAATAGATAGTGGGATAGCTATTGCCCCATCAAGAGAGACTTCAATATCTCCTCTGACCACTAGGTCAAGGAAGAGGAAAGAAGCTACGGTTCAACCCAACCCCAAGGTATATCCTAGAAAGGCTGCGGAAGGTGAACCTTCTAAGAAACATAAGAGATCAAGCAGTTTCTCAGAGATGCCTACAATTCAAAAGGATTCACTCCATGAAGGAGAGGAACTAGAGGGTGAGCAACCAAAATCTCCACCTACTATGTCCAACACTACCATTATAGCCACTGTTGCCCCTGCCCTTGCTTCTTAGGTGATGGTTGCCACTTCTCCACCTGCGGTGGATATCTTGATCCACCTTGCCTCTTCTCCATCCACTATGTAGGTTGTGACCATAGACTCTTCTTCTTCCACCACTTCTCCATTTTCCTCTGCCTCCATGTCTTTGACCACATCACTTCCCCTGGAAACATCCACAATGCAAATTCCTACACTCTTTCTTCTAGAGGCCTTCTCTCAGCATATGCAAAACATTCCCGTGGAGCTATCTGGGGTATTGACGAACCTAGCCATTCAGGTTTCCTTGGCACAGATACTTTCCAATATTCCTACTTCCACTCCTCCAACTGAACCACTCTAAATGAAATCCACAATGGAAATATCTGAGGAGTTGGAAAGACAAGAGAAGGAAGCCACTAAGGGGATCGAGGAGGAAGCGGACAATTACCATGAGAATCCTGAGTTTCAATGCCTACCAATTGATGAAGTGGAGTGTGGAACATAATCCTTTGAGAGTGATGAAGAAGATTCCAATGCCAAATATATTGTGGAGACCTTTGATGTGGACCTCGAGGAAGAGTTAGCTCGACAGTTGAAGAATGTTGGAGAGGAGGTAGAAAATCCACCTTTTGAGGAAGAAAAGGAATCAAGTGATAAGATGGATGAGGACACTAAACCTCCGAATGGGGAGCATGATCGAAGCCCAAAACACGATGAATAAATTCCTCTCTTGGAAGAATAAGAAGATGTGTCACCTCAACATGAGGAAGAGAAAAAGAAAGAAGAAGAAAAATACTAGGAAGAGGTTGAAACCCATGAAAGCCCAAGAATGAAGCAGCTTGAAGAACATGGGCATGAAGAAGAAGAAGAAGAAGAAAAGAAAACTTCTGAAGGGGAAGATATCCCCAAAGAGCATACAGCCACCGAGTCTCCACAAAAGGAATTTGTATTCATTCATAATTTGGATGAAGAAGGAGAGAAGATCATGAAAGAAACTCTAGGAAGTAAGGTGATGGAGATTGAACACACCCATGAAGAAGAGAATGATCATTAGTCACCAAGGGGAGAGTATTAGATGCCTGAGTGGCTTGAGAAACAATTGGAGAAGAAAGCTCCTACCCCAAAGGATCCAAGAGCAAGGATGGAGGCCATCTTGGCCCGAGCTCAGATAAGCACAAAGAAAGAAAAGAAGCCTAAAGTCAGATCGAAGTTGACCATGGATGCCTCTAGATCTAGAACCATGCAAATACCCACACCAGTGGTGGAGGAAGAAGGAATAAGTTACAAAATCTCCACCGTTGACTTGGGGATGGCTACTAGAGAGAAGAAAATAGATCATCTCCAAGAGTCTATTGCCACAGTCGTACATTAGATGCACAAGGATAAGATATCCAAGGAATAATTGAATGCACAAGTAGCTAATTTGATAGCATATATCCAACAATGGTCATTGATGGAAGAGCTCCCTACCACATCCTCGACACCACAACTATTATTCAAGGAGCAAATTGACAAGCTTGAGAAGAGAAAGAATTGGACAAAGGCCACAGAAGATTGGTTTACGAAAGTCTTCTACAATGGTGGTATAGGCTTAAGACGTGCAGTCAAAACCGTCAATAAGTTCTTGGAGGTGTTAAGGATACTTGAAGGTACAAGGAAGTTTTGCACCGACTTCCCCAATTTATATAGAATCACGTACCCCAAACTTGAGGCCATCCTCAAGATACCAGATAGATTCTGGGAAAAGGAGCTTAACTTGGTAAAAGATGACCACTGGCTCATCGAAACATGGAAGCTAATACTGGATCATTGAAAGGAGGTGTTGGAGTAGGTGTTCCATGAGGTGGAAATGGATATTGATTGGGCTAAGGAAGTCATAGTAGATTGTACAAAATATTTGAAGTTGTTGACAGATCTTGATATGCCCACAAGTGAGTTGGATGTGGATTGAAAGGAGGTGTTGGAGTAGGTGTTCCATGAGGTGGAAATGGATATTGATTGGGCTAAGGAAGTCATAGTAGATTGTACAAAATATTTGAAGTTGTTGACAGATCTTGATATGCCCACAAGTGAGTTGGATGTGGATAAATTAGAGCCATACTTCCAAAAGAATTTGAAAAGCGGAACCGCAGATGCACTAACACCTGATTTCTTGGGCTTCATTGTACGAGTCTTTTCTCAATCCGAGCAAGTAATGAAGAACATGCCAAAGTATGACAAGGATTGGGATACCCTCACTAGCAAATCAAGAAAGGTGAATTTCTAGGTGATGCAATCAGACATGTTGGAATGGAGCAAGCTCCAAGCATTAATCTTGAAGTTTATAGAATATGCCACAATCAAGAAGAGTGAAGGAAACCCGGTTATTGAAGATGAGTTCCTCACAAAATAGCTATAGCAAAAGGGAAATCAACAAAAGAAAAATTTGCTACAGTGTTGTCATATGAGGACAAAATAGGGAAAAAGATAAGAATGTATTTTAAATTGTAATATATTTGGGGGTATGTGAAACCCTAGTTTGTAGTGAATCTTGGCCACATAATGCAAATCAATCTTGGCCATTTGTTTTTCTTTTTGAACACTATAAATAGGGGGTCTCCTCTCATTTTCAATAGAGAGTTGAGTTTGTTGTAAAGGCATGCTGCATAAATTTTAATAGAAATTCATTGGCTTTTGGTGGAATCTTGAGTTTCTATTGCATGTTACATGGTTCTTCTCCCATATTTAGTTGATTTGAGTAGATTTACTTTGCTATTCTTCATGTTTTAGTTTGCTTTATTAGATTAGATAATGTTGTTCATTGGTCTTGAAGCATTCTACTGTGTGTTGGAAACCTTTCTAGTCCATAATTTTTTGTTGTTTATTGATTGTAGACAACTGTGTAAAGTTAGTCTAGACTTAAATTGAAAGATTCTCCAAATTTCCATTGTTTGTTCATGTTTATGGTGAATGAATGATTGAATATCTGCAGTCCTTAGAAGCTTGCACAAATTTCATTAGACTGTGATATAATCTATTTAAGTGAAATTATGTTTTAGGAAGGTTGTCTGAAGTGGAATCCTCCATGATCAATGTTCATTGCTAATTTTAGACCTAAAAACCTTCTCTCTTCCTTGCCCTTTTTTTCCTTTTTTATAAATAACCTATGCTAAGGTTCATTGCACATTGTAAAGCCAAATCTTAAGTTAAGATTGGAGTTTTAGACTATTGTATGAACCTGTAGCAATTGCACACCAACTTCCCCATCTCAAGAACTCCATTTTAAGATTCACCTTCCCTCCATCTTAACTATGTAAGTCTACCTTGTGATTACACACAAAATCACATTGAACCAAACTAAGAAATTCCATGCATTTCATGACCTGACACCCGAGAGACCTTAGGGTGATTTTCAACAACTTGTTGTTCGAGATTGCCTTTCAAGAGAGGCAGTGTGCCTATGCACTACTTATGTTGAGAAAGTGCTAAAAGACCCATCAACGAAACCGGCACTAGGAGGGCCATTTGAGCTAAGTTGAATTAAGGTGATTCACTCTCCCCTAAGAGGTCCTAAATAATTTTAAGGTCTAATCCAAACAAAGGGTAATTTTAGGAACTACAGCCCCCTACAAGGGCTAGAAGAACTAAAAGAGGGGATGCAACCTCTTCTTCCTCCTCCATTCCACCCACTTCACCTTCATCTTCACCTCCTTTCTCCTTCCATTCACCTCAAACTCAGTAGAATTTCTTCACCTTCATCCATTCTGCTTAGTCGTACCTCATAGCTTTTCCACCACTTACTTCCCACAGCCGGGGTGTTGCCCCCTCCCCTGCCCTCCAAGTCCAAGGTGCATTCACAACTGTTGATGCCCCTGTGCAGCCCCAAGTCACTATTCAACAACAAATACCACCTCCACCTCCCCTCATCGCTTGGCTTGGGAAAAATCCATCTTTGTTGCACTTCAACGCCTACCATGACATGTATAAGAATCTAAAGAGACTTTGTTCAAAGTTCGATCCTTGGGATCCATAGAGGATGGCTAAGGAGCACATCAAAATATTTCAAACAATGCTAAGGACATGCAGATCAATCAGGAGGATGTGATGTGTAGGATCTTCCCTTACTCACTGGGGGAAGAGGCCTTCTATTGATATATTAATTTGTCAGCAAGATCCATTACATCTTGGGTTTCAATGATGAATGCCTTCCTACAGAAGTACAAGATCTTGATCAACCCTTTCAAGATATATCGACAATTCACATCATTTCATAGGGAAGCCAACGAATCGATCAACTCCTACAATGATCAATTTCATCGAGCCTATACGAGGTTGCAAGCCCTGCATGTGCTTAATGATGTTGTTGTCCTGCTACTTAACTATGCAACACTAGATAATCTCACAAATGCATTGGTGAAAAGAATGTGACTAGCTCCAACTCGATTAGTAGACGCTTACGCTGAGGCAATTGTTGCCAATATAGACTTGGGGAAAAAAATTTCTAGTTCAGTGCCCTCCTTGGGTCCAGTGGCTCATATGATGCAAGTTCAAGGGATCAACCAAGCGGTCACTCATTAGACACCCCTTATGAACCAGGTGCCTTAGCTAGCCATATTCCCACATCTAGGACAACAGATGAACCAAGCGCCTCTCGTGCCTCTGTACTTGTAGCCTCAACAACAACAAACCTATTCCTAGGCTCCCCAATAGAAATAGGCATACTCTCAGTAGACACAAACAACATTATACCTGCAGGGACCATAATTTACTCCAGCACATCAAAATTAGTTGGCTACCTTGCTCGTTTTTCTTCAAAATCAATTGTCACAGCCAAGTAACAATGAGAAAGATTGGCTTGATGAGCTGACCGAAATGATCAAGAAAAATTCCACGGAGATGACACACCTGCGGAATTAGAATAGTTAGTTGTAAGCTTCTCAGTGGAGCATTCAAGCCAACCTCAATAGAGAAAATATGGATAGCCATGATGTGAGTACCTCCTTTAGATAGAATTATGAAAGAAGATAGAATTCTAACCAAATTTTTGAAAGGAGATCAACCCAAAGACAAAATAGAACATGAAATACTAGGCCCAACAACAGAGGTGTTCCTACTCTGCTTAACCAGCTTGCGAATACTGAAAAGACAACTAGTGGTGTGTATCTTTTTGAAGTAGCTCTATCTAGATGGTGTCAAATTCACAAAAAAAATAGGCACTCTGAGTTGGACTGCCCCGAGTTTCTAATAGCCATGGAAATCTTTCAAGTCAAAGTTTAGAATGTCGTGGACAATGTCAGATGTCGCGACATAGTCCCATCCAAGCCCTATGAATCCTCTTGTCTCATGGTCAATCTAGTGCCATTCCCACGAAGTGAGAACAATGTCCCAAAATGTGAGGATGCTCCACCAAAAGAGGAAGAAATCCAAGAGGTAAGTAGTGAAGAAACCTTGTCTCAGCTTTTTGCTTTAGTAGACTATGGTCCATTAGATGAGGAAGAGTCATATGTAGATGAGGTTCACATGTTCCATCAGAGAGTGACTCCCTACTACCTTAGGAATAGGCAGGTGGGTGGAACTTTTACGACTTCAACTCCACTGAATAATTTCAGTACCCTACTTGACCCCAATGCTAGCAATAATCCTAGTCTTTCTCATGTGCCCACTCAATACCTCAACAAGAATAGGCTATTAAATCAGCCCCAAAACCAACCACAAAACCAACCACAAGGTCAACCCAAAAATCAATCAATCCAGATACAAGCCCAGCCTACTAGCTTTGCCATAGGCAGAACCTTTGAAACTGAAATTGAACAAATGGACAACTGTGTTGCTGAGGAGTTCAAAAAGATCAAAATCAGCTTGTCCGCCTTTGAGTTACTCAAGGTTCTTGCAGTTAGGCAGGTCTTCTTTAGAGTAATTAATGGGAATCCTTCCTCTAAGGCCACAAAGGAAATACCAACCAAGAGAGACTATTTCAAAGACCCTCCAAGCGAACCTATGATTTAGCAAATTCATGGAAAGAAGGCTGATCCACCTCAAAACCAGTCAATGGGCAAGCAACCTACAAAGGAATCAGATTAGAACAATAGGAAAAACCACAAGGACCAGCCCTCTATGTAGACTAAGGATAAATTCGACGATAAGAAGAAAGCTCAAGTAGCTTAGGTGGACACACCTATGGCCTATTCCAAGGGAAGTTGGAAATGCCGCCCTTCCTCACCTCCATCTAGGTATTCAGAAATAATTTGCACAATTGTCTAATTGACTCTAGAGCATCAGCCAATGTCATGGCTTTGGTAGTGTGTAAATACCTTGGGATTACCCCCACACCTTCAAGAAAGAAAGTGACTCAGCTGGACAAAATGGAGGTTAACATTGTTGGGGAAATCAACCCTATGCCAATGCAAATTGCTACAAATCCAAGGGTGCAACAGGTTATTGACATCCAAGTTGTAGACATTCTCGACACATATGGAATCATCTTGGGATAGGACTTCGCCCATGCATTGAATGGGTATGTTGCAATAAACTTTTCTCACATGTGGCTACCATGTAAAAGATTATTCGAATAGATTAGGAGCCACGCATGAAGTTCATGATCACAGAATACAACAACACCAATGAGGTGTTGTTTGCTAAAATGAAATTGGGTAATTATTTCCCCTTCGCTTATCAGGAAGAAGTAGAGCCTCAAGAAGATGAATAAACTATAGAGGTTTTCTTGGTGCAATGCATCCCTCCAACTAGCTTGTCTCATGCGCGTCAAAGTACAAAAATGTTAGTGGAATCAGAGGATGAAGAGATTTATGAGGATGGAAACTTAGGATTGTTAGATGGATTTCAAGACTTCATGGAGAAATGTGTACAAATTCAACTTAGTCTAGGAGCTAGAATGGACTTCCAAGAGCTCCTACTCCCTAGCTGGTGCAGAGTTCATAATGTTGCTCATTCTGAATTCGAGTGTTGCTTGTTCCAAGTAGTAGTGGAACATGTCAAAGGATTAGTTACTCCTCAAAAGGAGATGCCAATGAGGCAGCCTACCCCAAATTAGACTGAACCAATACTTGCCCTCAAATTTATGGATGTAAGCACACAACCTAGAGGGAATGAACACATGATTGGTCCCGAAGTCAAAGAGCCCTCTAAGTTTTGGACATTGTGCTTCGATGGATCCAAGACTAGATAGGGAGATGGAGATAGATTCGAACTCATCATCCCCATGGGTAAGACCTACTTCGCTTCCCATAGACTCCAATTCTATTCTACTAACAACGTAGTAGAATACGAAGCTCTAGTACATGGTATTTTAATGACTCTGAGGACAAATGCTAAAATGCTACAATTTTTTGGTGATTTTCAATTAGTGGTCAAACAAGTCATAACACTATACTCGTGTCATGATAGAAGGCTTGCAAACTATAGGCATAGATTCTAGGATCTCTTAGAGATTCTAGATGCATTTAATATGCAGTTGATCCCTCATTCTCAGAACCATATAGTTGATGCCTTGGCTCAAGCAGCCAAAACTTTGCAACCCCTGTCTCTATTTGGAATCAAGAGATTCAAGTTGAGTTGACATCTACCCCATCTGTCCCAGACAATGTCACTCATTTCCAAGTATTCAATGATGATAAGCACATCCTGTAATTCATCACAAGTGCTGACATATTTGCAACCCAAATAATTGATGAAGCTGACCCTGAGGAAGCTAAATTAGATATAGAAGGGGTCATTAACCTTAAAACTAATACGATCCCTAAAGGGATGGTTCAACTTGAGCACATATTTGACCTAGATCAAATTAGGGATCAGGATCAACAAACAAAGAAGGATGCCATAAACAACTAGTGTGATACCCACAACCTCAGAACAGCTGAGGAGGCCAAAAATGTGTTTATTGGAAAGGTATGCATTGTAGAAGAAAAGAAAGGAATTGTTGATGCTTTGGAAAAATATCACGATGTGGTGGCATGGAGCTATGAAGACTTGAAGACTTATGATACCTCCATCATCACGCATACCATCCCTCTCAAGCCCAATGTGTGACCATTTCAGCAAAGAAAATGCCCCATCAACACCTTATTGGAGCCTATTATTTACAAGGAAGTGTAGAAACTATTTTCAGTTCGAATTATTTTTCTAGTCAGGAATTCCATGTGGGTGGCTAATTTGGTTTCGGTCAAGAAAAAGAATGGAGAAATCAAATTGTGTGTGGACTTCTGCAATCTGAATAGAGCTTTAGAGTAAGACAACTATCCAATGCCATCGTTGGATGAGGTACTGTAAATCGTTAATGGTTTGCAAATGATGTCCATCCTCGACGGATATTTTGGTTACAACCAAGTAATGGTACAGTACAAGGACCAACATAAAACAACATTTACCACCAAGTGGGGCACCTTTTCCTATAGATGAATGCCATTTGGGCTCATTAATGTCGGTGTCGCTTTCCAATGTGCCATGGAAATTTCCTTCAAAGATCTCACTGGAAAGTGCATAATCATCTACATGGATGATTTGACTGTGTTCTCCAAGAAGCGGAGTGGTCATATCTCAGACTTATGCAAAGTATTTCAAAGGTACTAAGAATTTGGGGTTTCCCTTAACTCGAAGAAGTGCATCTTCAAAGTCATTGAAGGAAAGTTTCTCATACATGTAATTTTAGAATGGGGAATCTCCATAGACCCTAAGCACATCCAATCCCTGCAAAAGATCCAGCTGCCAGGTAGCAAGAAAGAACTAAAATATTTCTTTGGAAAGATCAACTTCGTGAGGAAGTTCATCACATGCTTTGTTGAAATCATCAAGCCACTTAACGCCATGTTGAAACAAGATGCTAAGATTGAGTGGACCCCAAAAGCAAAAATAGCCTTTGAAGAAATTAAGAAAGCAATTGTTGAGGCACCTATTCTAGTTAGCTCAAAGTATCTGAAGCCATTCTACATTTACTCATTTTCTTCAGATCACTCATGTGCCAGCATCCTAACTCAAAAAGATAATGACAAGAACAAGCACCCAATCACCTTCATGAGTGCCCCCTTGAAGGATGTCGAACTAAGATACCACAACGTGGAAAAACAAGCATATGCTCTCATCAGAGGAGTTAAAAATTTCAAGCACTACATCTTGCACAATAAGGTGTTCACCATTGTTCCTGACCCAACAATGAAGACAGTGCTCATGCAAAATTAGTTGGGAGAATGAAGAGCCAATTGGGTCACATTGTTGTAGGAATACGACATGGAAATTCAGCCCATGAAATTAGTCAGAGGACAAGCACTCACTTGAACAATAGCTGAAGCAAGACCTGAACTTATAGTGCAATAATACTAGCTTGAGGATGTTTCCCCAGGGGAGTGGTACAATGACAGTCTATTATTTGTTCAACCACAAGTACCCACCCCGCATGCAGGGAGTTCAAAATAGTTCTCTCCATCTAAAAAGCAATAGCTACATGCTACAGGGATCCATATTGTATAAGAGGAATCACAAGGGTGTCTATCTAAGATGCCTTGGCAAAGAAGTAGACCGGATCTTGAAAGAATTTCATGACAAGTTTGGCACCAGTCATGGATCCGGTCCTTCCACCACACATCAAATCTTATGAGAAGGATACTATTGGCCGACAGTCTTCAAGGATTTTCACAACCATGTTTGCATGTGTCACATTTTCCAGACCATTGCAACCAATGAGAAGAATGTTATTGTCCCTCTGCAACCAGTTTCAGAAGTGAATTCGTTTGCGCAATGGGGTCCTTACTTCATTGCTCCAGTAACCCCGCCATCATCTACAAGACACATGTACATTCTAACTGCCTTTGATTATTGCACTAGATGGACAGAAGCCATTGCATGTAGGCAATGTACAACAGAGGTAGTTACAAATTTTCTTGAAAGTTTTATTATGAATCATTTTGGTTGCCCATATGCATTAGTGTGTGATAATGACCTTGTGTTTTCCTTGCTCAAGTTTTCCAGTTGGGCCTTTGATTATGGAATTTCCCTAAAGTTTTCATCTAATTGCTACCCCCAGGGCAATGGCCTAGTAGAGTCCACAAACAAAAACCTAATCATTGTGATTAAGAAACTGCTTGACAGGAATCCCAAGGACTGGCACACCCAACACAATGCTTTCCACCTAAAGACCCTAATTGGTGAATATGTCTTGTTTCCTATCAACAGGAAACACCTAAAGAATTACTTCCAAGTGTGAGCTCTTTTGGAGTTGTTCTTGTAAATACCTATATATAGGTTAGTTTAGGTTGCTTTTGGTTTGTGTTTGTCTCGCTTATTTGCATTGCTTTTGTTTTTCTCATTTCCCAGTTGTTTTGCTTTGATGAGGGTGTTATTTGTTTCTTGCTATGGTGGTCATGCTTATTCAACAAATGGTTTACTTTGCTGCCCACTCTTAGTGTTCTTTGGCTAAATATTCACTCTCAACTATTGGTCTTTGATAGCTGCCATTGGACAACTTCCTCGCTTGAACTTTGTTGAAGAACCCGACCCTTGGTTGAATCTTCCTCTTACATTCATCTCAGATCTAGCATGAAATACATATTAATTATCTCCAAAGAGTTGTACAATAGCTATTATGACAACTTAGTAAGTGAAAAATCTCAAGTCTGCTCTAGTGACCACTGTGGTTCCCAAACCCATAGTAGGCTTCAATGCTTACACCGTTGAGCAAAAGAAAAAAGTGTTAAAATAAATATTGAAAGAAATAGAAGGAAGAGAAGATGATGAAATTAAGCAACAATATGGGTGTGTGAATAACTCTACCAGGGCTATGGGCATCCGACTAGTAGTAGAGAAATGTTCGTGGGGCCATAGCAACAACTTCGTTGAGGCTATGGATGCTTGGATGGCAGTGGGGCAATGTCCAAGTTACTTTTGGGGTTGGACAATTTATGTAACTTGCTCGGTTAGATTAGCTTCCTCTTGTCATAGTTTCTAATGAAGGGGAGTTAATTCACTGAACACACACTTCTGAGATTTTTCATAGGTTGATTCAACTAAGGATCTCATTCTCCCAGCTCACTTTTGGAAGTCGGCCCCTAGTCTACGAAACCAGAGATTTTGGGTTTTGAATGAGCATTTATCCTTAGAACGCTCAGAGCCTTCTCCAATAGAGTCACCATTTGTTGTGCCTTCAGCACACATGCCCCATTCAGAATGGGGACCCTCTCTTTCCTTCACCTTGTCGAGTCACTTTTGGTTGCTACCTCATTTTGCATGCCCCATGTTTGGTGTTCAAAATGGTTAGTGAGTCTTAAGGAAGTCATCTTGAATTGACCATTTTTTTCCCCCTCAAATTTTCAAAGTCCTAAGCCCTTGCAGAATCCCATTGGTTGTTTTCCTTGGTTTTACTAAGTCAGCATCCATGGAGTCCATCGACCCTGCCTTGTCGGGTCGCCCCTCTCAAATTTTTATTGCCTCATCGTTGTTTCTAATGGCCTTTCTCTGTGACTTTCCGCCTATTGGACCCCAAAGCTTCTGTTGTTGTTTGTTTATCATCGATGAACCCAATGTCTATCTGCCGAAAATTGCCCGACTGTTAGACCCTAGTGCTACCATGGCCATTTTTGAAATTGCAGCTTACCAACCCGATGTCCATCGTACAAGCATTTATTGCTAGCATTTAGTGCCTTATTTTCTATAAATAGGTGGGTTTGAGTTATCATTGTCATTCTGTCAGTTGATCAAAGAGAAGTCAGAATGATCCAGAGCCTTCTACCAACACCACCTTCAAGCCTAACAAGTTCTTGTGCCAATTCAAGCCGTTTGGTTGCTGATCTTTCGCCACCTCGCACCTGTTTCATGTTTTTCTTTGATTTATGGTAAAATTGATGAATTTGAAAGAAGAATAACTCATGAACTAAGTAGAAGATATCAATGCACACAAAACCCATATGATAAAATCTTGGCAAACTTCATGAATCACCTGCATCATGATCAAAGAACCTGCACTCTTCGTTGATGTTCTTGAGCCAAGGCTCTCACCTCTCGCGGGCTTGTGAACTCCCATTGTTGCCAATGACCTTTGGAACAAAGATGAATTTAAAATGAAAAATGACTCTTTTGAGCCCGCCATCAAAAGGTCCTATCTCATTTGTTGCTCGAACTTGGAAAAACTCACAAACTAAAATGGAGGTCTAGCAAACCACTCGGGTCCAACCCCATGGGATTCTGTCCCCAGGGCGCCACTCATAACTTGCCTTTCCAAAAGTGGCTTTCAAACCTCAACTTTCCAGTGACTGATCCTTTCTCTTCAAATTTCCTTGAGTTCACTCTTGCAAAATCTCAATTCATGACCATATCGGGCCCCACCTAGCGGACCTCCATCTGCAAGCTGTCATAGTAGGACTGTCATCTCTTATGGATTTTGATAAATGGCCTCCCACCCTTTAGACCTCGAGTCTCCCTCTACTAGCCACCTTCATTTTAACCTTTAATAATCAAGTGTCGGGATCTTCTCAAGTCCTGCCTCGCGGAATTCCATCTGCAAGCCACCATGCCGAATCTATCATCCATAATAGCCCCTGACCCCCAATGTTCCAACCTCTAGCTTCTTCTCGCCTCACGGTTGTTTGAATGAAAATGGTGAAAATCGCTAAGTGGTTAGCCAAAGACGGGTTTTCCTTGTTAGGTTGTCATCTTCGAGACTTTGTCCTTTCCTCGCTGTGCTCACATAGAAAACTGCTTCCATCCTTTCATCCTCTAGGACCTGGCTACTCCATGACATTTGCATCCATCGCAAAAAACAACAAAACTTGATGGCCTTATCTTCCATTAGACCCGACATGGTGAGTTACTCTCACTGAGCTGTCATATGATGTCTACCATATCAAACAGAAATTCACCTCCTCTGACTCGAAATGCCTAAAAAACAAGTGAGCTATGCCACTACCTCCTAGAGCTGTAGGTCGCATCTGTCAATACTGTGCCCCCGAAATGTCATCCTGTCAGAGTCATCCTCAATGGCACACTCCTAACAGCAAAGCTCCTTTCTGATTTTGATCACTCATATGATTATCTAGATTCCCTCCAATCACAAAATTGACTTTCACCCACATGCCAAAATAGGGCAACCTCCCTTATGGACCATTCAAATCGACAAAACATGAAGGCGGCTCAGTACAGGTAGGTCGCAGTGCCCTGACTGTCATCCATCCTGCAACAACTCTAAAATAGCCATCAACCTAGGGAATTTTAACCCTTGTGGCCTGAATTATTCAAACTCCCTCCTACAAAATGCTAATGACAAACTGAAGGAAATGTTAGGGTTCTTAAATGATGACTGATCTGATCTAACATTTTTTTGAATAGATTTGGCTAACATTTCCATGTTTTCATGCTTGAATGTGATCACCTCTATTTTTCCTACAAGATATATGGAATTAGGTGCAGGACCTTCAGGAGAGGTTGTGGAGAAGGACAAAGGGAAGAAAACAACCAAGGCACCCTGCGGGAAAGACAACAAAGATTAGATGAAGTATATGTTCCAGGGGGACCCTCTGAACTCCAAATTCACCACCGCTTGAAAAGAAATCACAGATACAAACATCAGACATGTACACATCGACAAATTTAAGCAAAGGTTTTGGATCATCCCTACAATAGAGAATGTGAGAAATAGCAGAAGCAGTGGGATGGCCAAATTTGTAGGCTTTCCTCCTCCCCTCATTGCCCCTGAGCTTGTTATGGCCTATAGAAAGGCATACCAAGAGGAGACTAGGACCATAGTAGATAGAGACAGGAACGTTTTGGTTGACATGTCTCCCATGTAAATAACAAGGACTTTTCATATCCCTACCTTCAGTGAGATGGAAATTCCAACCAAGGATGATGGTAAGGTGATGTGGGATTAAGACTTGCTCAAGTGTAAAAGACTTACTAATCAATACTGGTTGAAGGAGGAGAGGGGCAGTGCTGCAAAGGTTCCCTAGGAGCTCTTTCACTGTGACTTTTATGAGGATTTCCATGACTTGGTAACCCTATTAAGTAGTGACTTTTATGAGGATTTCCATGAATATGGCCTACTTCCAAGAATATATGTTGTACTTAGTAGAGGATATTCTCTGTGGAGAAGCCAAGTTCTACTGGGCTGGAATAATTAGTGATTACTTCCACGAGCAAATTATGGTTGTAAAGAAGACCTCCAGATTTTACATGACATCTTACTTGGTCTATTCATTGGCCAAATAGATGCAATACATAGGCTTATTCAGAGCTCCAAATGAGAAACCAAGCATGGAGTTGAATGCCTATGCCAAGTACCCTCAACTGCAATATAGAAACTTCAAGAGGGATTACTGCAAGGTCAACAACGCTTTCATAGGCCACATCAATAGATTGCTTTGGGGTAACTTTGAAAGAAGAGTCTCCCAAAGTGCCAATGCCTTCTTAAAATAGTTTTCTTTCTTATTCATTTAGTATCTGAAGTTCACCTACATCCATGCTGAAGGATTTTTGCAAAAACCATACAAGCTGCCCCAGAATCCTAATGACCGGATAATATTGTTAGAACTCTCTCCACAGCTATGGCATGCACAAGCCCTCCTAAGCAGCAAGCATAAGGTGGAAATTCCTTATCCCCTCTCCTTTGGACAAGGGCTATACGAACTCCATACCTCTCAGTGTGCCGACAATTTAGATAAAGAGATCGTGGAGTATCACTTGAGGTTCCATGCTACCCGACCGCAAATGGACCCCTATGGTAAACTCAAGAAGGTGGTCGGACTTGAATATGCCCACTTACATAGCATTGAGGAGTTTTTGGCTAATTTCAAAGATGATGAAGAAATGCGAATGAGGTACTATATGTAGATGACTGCATACTTTGTGAAGAAGGTCAATCTATTCCCCATACTTGATCAGGTAGCAAAGGATGAGAACATAGTAATGGATCCTTAGTACAACACAGTTTCCAACCTACCATTTCCACTAATTGACTAGGATGAGCAAGAGGTTGACAACCTCGATATTCTAACCAAGCCTATCGAGGCCAGAACAAAACAATTGATTGATGGGAAAATTGCCTAATTGAAGCAGCAAGGGGTCATTTTGACCTATGAGGGGCTCGAGAATGAACCAACAAGTGAAACAGATAGTGGGATAGTTGCTACCCCATTAGGAGAGACTTCAACATCTCCTTTGATGACCAAGTTAAGGAAGAGGAAAGAAGCTACAGAACAACCCAACCCCAAGGTATATGCTAGAAATGCTTCAGAAGGTGAACCTTCCAAGAAACATAAGAGATTAGGCAGTTTCATAGAGATTCCTACCATTTAAGAGGATTTGCTCCATGAAGGAGAGGAACTAGAGGTTGAGCAACCACAAGCTCCACCTGTTGCCTCTGACACTACCGTTACAGCCACTATTGCACCTCTGCCTACTTCTCAGGTGATGGTTGCCACTTCTCCGCCTGTGGTGGATATCTCGATCCACCTTTCCTCTTCTCCGCCCATTGTACAGGTTTTGACCATAGACTCTTCTTCTACCACCACTTCTCTACTTTCCTTCACCTCCATGTCTCTGAACACATCACTTCCCCTAGCAAAAACCACAATGCAAATGCCTACATTCTTGCTTCTAGAGGCCTTCTCTCAGCATATGTAGAACATTCTTACGGAGTTCTCTAATGTATTAATGAACCCAACCATTCATGCTGCCTTAGCACAAATTCTTTCCAATATTCCCATCTCCACTCCTTCAACTGAAACACCCAAAATGAAAGCCACAATTGAAATATCCGAGGAGTTCGAAATACAAGAGAAGGAAGCCACTAAGGGGATCGAGGAGGAAGCAGATGATTACCATGAGCATCCCGAGTTCCAACGCCTGCTAATTGATGAAATGGTGCGCAAAATAGAATCCTCCAAGAGTGATGAAGAAGATTTCAACGCCAAATATATTGAGACCTTTGATGTAGACCTCAAGGAAGAGTTAGCTCTATAGTTGAAGAATGTTGGAGAGGAGATATAAAAGCTGCCTTTTGAGGAAGAAAAGGAATCAAGTGATTAGATGGAGGACACTAAACCTTCAAATGGGGAGCATGATCGAATCCCCAAACATGATGAAGAAAAGCCTCTCTTGGAAGAGCAAGAAGAGAAAGAAGATGTGCCACCTAAACGTGAGGAAGAGGAAAAGAAAGAAGAAAAATCTCAAGAAGAGGTTGAAACCCACAAAAGCACAAGAACAGAGCAACCCAAAGAAAATGGGAATGAAGAGGAAGAAGAAGAAAAGAAAATTATTGAAGGGGAAGATATCCCCAAAGAGAATACAACCACCGAGTCTCCACAAAAGGAAACTGTATTCATTCATGATTCAGATGAAGAAGAAGGAGAGAAGATCGGGCAAGAAACTCTAGGAAGTAAGGTGATGGAGATTGAACAAACCCATGAAGAAGAGCATGATCATGAGTCACCAAGGGGAGAGTCTCAGATGCTTGAGTGGCTTGAGAAACAATTGGAGAAGAAAGATCCTACCCCAAAGGATCCAAGAGCAAGGCTGGAGTCCATATTGGCCTGAGCTCAAATAAGCACAAAGAAAGAAAAGAAACCTAGAGTCAAATCCAAGTTGACCATGGATTCCTCTAGATCTAGAACCATGCAAATAGCCACATTGGTCATGGAGGAAGAAGGAATAAGTTACAACATCTCCACCGTTGACTTGGGGATAGCTACTAGAGAGCAGAAAATAGATCATCTCCAAGAGTCCATTGCCACAATGGTACATCAGATGCACAAGGATAAGATCTCCAAGGAAGAATTGAAGGCACAAGTGGCTGATTTGACAACATATGTCCAACAATAGACATCAATGGAAGAGCTCCCTACCACAACTATTGTCCAAGGAGCAAATTGACAAGCTTGAGAAGAGAAAGAATTAGACAAATGCCACAAAAGATTGGTTTGGGCAAGTCTTCTACAATGGCGATATAGGCTTAAGACGTGTAGTCAAGACCACCAATAAGTTCCTAGAGGTGTTAAGGATACTTGAAGGTACAAGGAATTTTTTCACTGACTTCCCCAATTTATACAGAATCACGTACCCCAAACTTGAGGCCATCCTTAAGATACTAGATAGATTATGGGAAAAGGATATTAACTTGGTAAAAGATGACCACTGTCTCATTGAAAAATGGAAGCTAATATTGGATCATTGAAAGGAGGTGTTGGAATGGGTGTTCCATGAGGTGGAAATGGATATTGATCAGGCTAAGGAAGTTAGAGCAGATTGTACAAAATATTTGAAGTTTTTTGACAAATCTTGGTATGCCCACACATGAGCTGGATGTAGAAAAATTAGAGCCATACTTCCAAAAGAAGTTGGAAAGTGGAACCACGGAAGCACTGACATCTAATTTCTTGGGCTTCACTACACAAGTCTTTTCTCAGTCTAAGAAAGTAATGAGGAACATGCCAAAGTATGACAAGGATTGGGATACCCTCACCAACAAATCAAGAAAGCTAAATTTCTAGGTGATGCAATTAGAGATATTGGAAATAGCAAGCTCTAGGCATTAATCTTGAAGTTTATAGAATATGCCACAATCAAGAAGAGTGAAGGAAATATAGTTATTGAAGACAACTTCCTCACAAGATAGCTACAGCAAAAGGGAAATCAGCAAAAGATAAATTTTCTATAGTGATTTCATATGAGGAAAAAATAGGGAAAAAGACAAGAATGTATTTTAAATTGTAATATATTTGGGGTTAGGTGAAACCCTAGTTTGTAGTGAATCTTGGCCACACAATGCAAATCCATCTTGGCCATTTTTTTTGCTTCTTGAACACTATAAATAGGGGGTCTCCTCTCATTTTTAAGATAGAGTTGAGTTGTTTTAAAGGCATGCTACAAAAATGTTAATAGAAGTTCATTGGATTTTGGTGGACTCTTGAGTTTCTATTGCATGTTACATGGTTCTTCTCCCATATTTAGTTTATTTGAGTAGATTTACTTTGTTGTTCTTCATGTTTCAATTTTCTTTAGTAGATTAGATAATGTTGCTCATCGGTCTTGAAGCATTCTGCTATGTTTTGGCAACCTTTCTGGTCCATACTTTTTGATGTTTATTGATGGTAGATAGCTGTGTAAAGTTAGTCTAGACTTAAATTGAAAGTTTCTCTAAATTTTCATTTTTTGTTCATGCTTATGGTGAATGAATGATTGAATATCTGCAGTGCTTAGAAGCTTGCACAAATTTCATTAAACTGTGATATAATCTGGTTAAGTGAAATTCTATTTTAGGAAGGTTGTTCGTAGTGGAATCCTCCATGATCAATGTTCATTGATAATTTCAGACCTAGGAACCTTCTCTCTTCCTTGCCTTTTTTTTCCTTTTTTATAAATAACCTCTGCTAAGGTTCATTGCACATTGTAAATCCAAATCTTAAGTTAAGATTGGAGTTTCAAATTGTTGTTTGAACATGGAGCAATTGCACACCAACTTCCCCATCTCAAGAACTCCATTTTAAGATTCACCTTCCCTCCAACTTAACTCCATAAGTTTTCCTTGTGATTACCAGCAAAATCACATTGAACCAAACTGAGAAATTCCATGCATGTCATGACCTAACACCCTATAGAACTTGGGGTGATTTTCAGCAACTTATTGTTGGAGATTGGCTTGCAAGAGAGGTAGTGTACTTATGCACTCCATGTGTTGAGAAAGTGCTAAAACACCCATCAACACTCCTTTCTAACAACCAAAATGTGAATTGGATGTTTTTTGGGGACTTTAATACCCCCCTCCACCCTTTGGACAAGCTTGGAGGGATTGATGATTTCTTCGACAGTATGCTTGACTTTGGTAATTTCATCTCCACTCAAGGTCTTCTTGAAATGGAGCTTTTAGGCTCCAAATTCACTTGGTCAAATAGGAATAATGGTCAAGATCATATTCAAGTTAAGTTAGACAGAGTCTTGATCTCCGAAGATTGGGGTATTTTGGCTAAACTTCAGTTATCTACTTTTCCTACATCTATTTTTGACCATAGTGCTTTGGTTCTAAATTGGGAGGAAAAAAGAAACTATGGCCCCTTCTCCTTTAGATATGAGATCATGTGGAATCTTCACACTTACGTCAAATATCTTATCAAGATTTGGTGGAATCTTCTATGTCAAGGAACCCCAATGTTTCATGTGGCTCAAAAACTAAAAAGAATAAGGTTTAATGTCCAAGGTTGGAACAGGGTTACATCTAGGAATATATTTCAGACAAAGAAAAATGTCCTCCTTTAGCTCAATTCTATCCAAAATATGATGGAGGTTGGTGCAATTGATGATGAAACATCAACTAGAGAAAGGGAATTAGGGAAAGAATGGTTTACTATTGCTAGGAAAGAGGAGATATTTTGGAAACAAAAATCCAAAATGCAGTGGTTGAATGAATGTGATAGAAATATGAAATTCTTCCATCAATCGACTCTTAAGAATAGAAGAAGAAACAGGATCTTCTCTCTAGTAAGATATAATGGGGATCTCCTCAGCAAAGATGATTATTTAGAAATTGAGGCCATCACCTTCTTCAAAAATGATGGAAGACATCAACACCCCCTCATGGTGATCTAGATTCACTTCTAGAGGTTATCCCAAAGACAATTTTTCAGGAGGATCTTAAGTCTCTAGAGAGAAAGGTTTCTATGCAAGAGGTTAAATTGGTTGTCTTCTCCTTTGGTGCCTTTAAATCCCTTGGCTCAGATGGCTTTCCCTCAATTTTTTTTAAGGATTTCTAGGATATCATCTCTTGTGACCTCCTTCTTACTACCAAAGACTTCTTTAGAGTTGGTAGACTGCTTCGCCAATTGAACTTTACTTAAATTGTTTTTGTTCCCAAGAAGGAATATTCCACTTCTATGTCTGACTACCTCCCTATCAATCTATGCAATATAGTGTATAAAATCTTTTCTAAAATCATGGTTAATAGGCTAAAGCCCCTGCTAGATAAATTTATTTTTGGAAATAAAAAAGGCTTTGTGGTTGGAAGCTAGATTCTTGGTGTGGCTATTGATTCCCATGAAGTTATTAATTATATGGAGCATTATAATAATCTAAGTATGGTTCTTAAGTTGGAAATTTCAAAAGCTTATGATAGGGTTTCTTGGGATTTTTATTTTCTATGTTGGAAAAATTGGAATTAATGGGAAATTTTTGATATTGATCAAGGAGTGCATTTATACCACTAATTATTCTATTCTTCTTAATGGTTTTCCTACTATTCATTTCACCTATGGGAATGGGTTAAGACAAGGTGACCCCTTATCTCGTTACCTTTTTATAATTGTTGATAAAGTTTTGGGCCAGAATCTCCAAAAGAAACTTGATCGTGGTTTCCTACATGGGATTCGTGTTACTTCTACCTTCGCTCCTACTTCCCACCAACAATTCATTGATGGAACCATTCTATTTAGGGTTTCCTTTATTCTAGAAGCAACAAATTGAAAGGTTGTTCTTAATAAGTATGTTGATTCTTTTGGCCAGTTCATAAATTATAACAAGAGAAAACTATATTTTTTTAATACCACTTAGCAAGTGAAAGATAGGATTCTACGAATCCTTGGATGTCAAGAGGTAGGTTTTCTGAATGTTTATCTAGGTCTCCCTCTTTGCACCAAGAAACCTCCTAACTCCTTCTAAAATGACATCATTGAGAGAATCCAAAGGAATCTCGTTGGATGGAAAGGAAAACTACTTAGTCAAGTAGGTAAGCTCCGGCTTTTGAAATATTCTCTTCAAAATGTTATAGTCTACTATTTATCCCTCTTTAAGATGTACCAACTTTCATCATGAGGAAGATTGAACAAATCCAAAATACCTTCCTCTGTACTAGGATAGAAGAGAGATCAAGGATTGCTCTTGTCAGCTGGGAGAAAGTGTGTTCCCCAAAACAGTCTGGGGGGTTGGGGATTAGAAGATTAAAGGTTTTCAATAAGGCCTTATTAACCAAAACATGGGGTGGTTCATGATTCAAGGAAAAAAAGACTAGTCTAGTATCCTTAGTACCAAATATATGGGGAATGACCCCCTGGTAGCTTGCTATCCTCTCAAGGTCTTCCCAATGGGTCTTCTTTTTGGAATAATATCCTCAAAAATAGGAACATTTTGCAACAAGGAACTGGAAGGAAATTGGGGAATGGGAGATCTATCAATTTTTTGGATGAGGTGTGGGGGAATGGTCTTTCTCTACCTTCGGTGGCCCAATTAAGTCCTCTACAAAATAAATTTACAAGAATTTATGGTACCTCTCTCTATGGTTATGTTAACTAGCTTGAGGAATGTCCTAGATGGAGAAACTTTGAATAAGAGGTCCTTGGTCTAAGGTTAAGAAGAGGTAGCAATGTGCTACCTTATTCTGAGTTGTTCTCTACTCTTGGCTCACTTTTTTGAGACTTTTTTTGGCTATTCAAGGTGGTGTTGACAATTGGATCTAGAGTGATAACCCTTTTGTAGCTTTTTTTGCTAGATCTTCTTACAACAGATTGGATGAAGCTTCTTCTAATGATCAAAACTTTAACTGGAATTTGATTTGGAATTCCAAACTCATCCCAAAATTCAACTTCTTTTGGTGGACTGAAATGCATGGGAAAATACTCACTATTGATGTCCTCAACAGGAAATGATTAAAATTTATCAACAGGTATTCCCTTTGTCTATCTACTGAGGAATCAATTCGCCATCTACTTATCCATTGTCCTTTTTCTAAGGAAGTTTGATCTTTGGTCCTTCAAAATATTTTGTCTAATTGGGTATTTCCTTGGGATCGAAAAGACCTTGTGATCAAATGGAGCTCAAGTCCTTTATTTCATCATTTCATTAAGGAGCTATGGGTGCAGGTTCCCCCCTCAATTTACTGGCACCTCTGGAAAGAGAGGAACAATAGAATTTTTAGGGAAAATCAAAGGAGAAGTAGAGATATGTTTTGTTACATAGAGAAACTCAAATCATGGAGAACTTGAACTCTAAAGTCTTTGGTTTCTCAAAAATTATGCCTAACAATAAAGACATTAGATTCAAGCAGATTTGTGGTCTAAACCATGATCTGATGAAGATCAACTAGGCTAACATCCTAAGTAGGAAAATGAATTTATGGAGGTATTTGCCTACTGATTGGATTAAATTAAAATTTAACGATTGCTCTAAAGGAAAACCAAGGATTGTTGCTAGTGGAGGTCTAATCAGATATCATAAAGGGATATGTATTGAAGCCTATGCTAAGTTCCTTGGACAAGCTACCAGTGTGGAAGAGGAGGCTAGTACTACCTAGAAAGACATAAAGAGGCTGAGAAAACTTTGTTTTGATAAAGCCATAATTGAGGGGGACTCCAAATTAATTATTTATTTCCTCAAAGGCTAGACTGAGCCCCTAGAAGATCAAGAATTTGATCCAGGATGCAAAACATGTGATTAATTCTATGGAAAGGTACTCCTTGATATATATCTTAAGAGAAGGAAACACTATTGTGGGTGTGATCTCTAATGTGGGCCTAGCTTATCCCCATTGACAATTCTAGAAGTTTGAGAATATTCCACTTCAGATTAAAGAATGGCTTCCTAAGGACCAGTTAAGAGGGGTTTCCTCTAACTAAATTATGATGCTTCTTTACTCTTTGGTTGAGGGCTTGTTCCCTATTCTAGGGGTTGGGCTAAGTATTTTCCTCTCTCTCCCCTCTTTGAATTTTAATTCAAATGGTGATGTGTAACAAAAGTGACAAAAAGGTGGTGAACAAAGTGGATCTGCCAATGTTAGCTTTCTTTTGTTTTTAACCATATGCTTCTATATGGTTTGGCAGAGAATTAATTATCAAATGATTAAGAAAGGTTTCTCTAAAGGAAATTTTCCCCTCATTTGAAAGGCTCATAATGATCTCGTGATCTTGGATAAGATCTAGAATAATGAAAAGGTAAGTTTTAACAAAACTTACATTAATAAAATTACCTCCCTCAAAGGAAATTATTTAATTCAAACTGAATATATTACGGGGGGGTCATTTTGACATGATGATAGATCTTGTTTCTCTTGGCACAAAGGGTTTGGGACTTATTTTAATTATGAAATTTGGGTTATGAAGCTTGTTTTATAAAGGCTTCTCACATATTTCCTATGCCTTTGGCTATCAGCTGCCATTTCAAAAGATGCTTGTGTTGCAATTGGATATTAATATCCATTATTATTTGTAGCATCTTTAATCATACAAATTATGAGTACATCAGCTTAAGATCATGGAAATATAGTGAAATATTTATCAAGAGTTAAACTATGAAAATACCTTAATCAAAGATCTTAAACAATAGGAAAATGGATGCTTTACAACCTAGGTCATATAACACCACTTTTCTCCTATTATCATTCAATAATGTCATAAGAGTCCTAATTGGATTGACTATCAACCTCACAAGGTGAGTCAATTCTCAACAAGGAGGACCTAGGAGGGGGTTCTTTTAGCTTTTAGGGGTTCACTACCAAGCCAAAGCTTGGAAAAGACACTTTAACATTCAACTCACAAAACCTAGTAATGCAATCCAAATAATGAGTGTAAATGATGAAATTAAGATACACCAAGTTAGGGTATGTGTACCTGGGAAGTTTGGAAATTTAATTCAGATTCTAGAAATGTAAAAATGCTATCAAAAAGTTTATGGAAGAAAAAGAAACCCTTACTGTTGTCTTAGTTTTGTTGTTGTTTTTCAAGGAAAATGCAAAATCTTCGAATGTCAAAATAGGATCTGAAAGAATCTCTCCAAAATACCCTTGGGAGAACAAAGATGCCTTTACTGTTGTCTTAGTCTCATTTGGAATTTTTGAAATTTCTAAAAGTGATCCTGAGGCTTGATGTTTGCACTTCCTTGTTCTCCGATCTTAGGTTCTGAAACCTCTAGATCTACTATAGGTGAGTTTTTGTGAAGATGACAACTTTACAATGCAACTTTTCAACTTTGCAATTTTGCACTTCAAATGATCTTCAAGTCTCTAATCTAGATCTACAATCACAAATATACAAGAGAGGGAAAAATTGTTGATTGTTAGTGAATGGGGGTTTTCCTTGGTCAAACTCCTTGTTGGTAATTAAAACCAAATGCTGAAATGAAGCATGAAATATGAAATATGTAAATGATATCACCTTGGATGATGTCTTGTGAAGCAAATATGCAATCTACCATGTAGTGGCAATGAATAATGTAGATCTTGGATCCTTGGATATGATGTGAATAATGGTTACAAATAGATCTAAAATGCTACATCCACAATCTTGGCTCAACAACATGAATGGATGCACTAAAACCTTGACATGATGCTTGAATCTTGATGATGGCTCCAAATGCTTAATATTTTTTTCTTGAATGCATAAACTTTCCTTAGAAATGAATACTTGAATGCTTATTATGAAAATGAGTGGAGGAACTTTGTATTTATACTTATCTATGCTTAATATCCTGAAATTACACCACACCAAGCCAACATATGAAATCATTAATTAAAGGAGGCTAAATCCTACTAGAATTTGAAATTGAATCCCAAAAATAAGCCAAGGAGGACTAAGATGCCCTAGGTGGCATATTAGCCCCAAGTCATGAAACTTGGGGCACAGACACCAAAAAGGGGCCCACTTAAGATGCCTCAAAATCAAGGTCCTGAGACCTTTGGGGGACAAAGATGCCCTAGGTGGTGTTTTAGTTCTGACCCAAAAATCAAGGACACATAGATGAAATCATTAAATTATCATTTATGCATTGGAGAATGTCGAGATAAGCTAGACAAAGATATGATTCATAGGGCTTGTGGACACAAAATATGACCAATTAAGCCATAAATAGGGATAAATAAAGCAAGGAGGGCCCAAACAAGTGTGAAAATACAAGGGTATGCATTTTACTACACTACGGATCTTAATAGATCTTTTCAAAATGCTATAGAATTTAGCAAAGATTTGGTAGTGGATACAGGTGCCTCTAAAATTTTGCTAAATATTGGTGAGGCCTATATTATTATGCAAATTGTTAACTTTTTCCCACTGTTGTTGTAGTGGTTGTTGGTAAAAAATTAATCTCTTATCACTGTAATAGTAAAATCATGGGGGTTCCAAGGAAGCGGTCTGAGCCACTTTCTTGCATACCTTTATGCCAAAATGTGTTGTTCTAGAGGCTCTTTGAAACTGTTGGCATGACCCCTTTTTTCATGACTATGAGGGGTTATAACGATGATATCACTACTAAATTCTATAATTCCTAGCATGGAGATAGAGTGCAAATTGGAAGCATAAGGTTTGAGGTGTCTCCAAGATTGATTATAGAGGTGACTAGCTTGTAGTATAGTGGTCTGAAGGTGGTTTGAAGGGGAGGAGAAGCTCGAGGGGTTCGATAATGGTTATGATAGAGAACGACTCCTAGCTCCTTACATGGTGGTCAGTGTGCACATAATGAAATACTTCATTCTTGAAGGTAGGTACACTACAATCCACGATTATCACTTCTCTTTTCTCTATCATATTAGGAGTAATGAGAAGATAAATATTCCCTTTGTTTTGAGTTGTCCTCTTAAGCAATGCAAGGAAAAAGGTGCTTCACCACCCATTCACCAAGGCCTTATTCAATGTATTTATAACTATTTCTTTGCTTTTACACCCCTTCCTGGCACCTCTTTGGAATTTAACCCCCATGTTAATGTTTCCCAAATTAATCAATCAAACCCCCACCATCTTCCTCATACCAGTAATACCCTTGGTGAGTGTACCTCCTCGACTAATCCTCCCCTCAAAAACCCCCAGATGTTCCTTTTGTGTTGAAACAAACCTCAATTAAAGGCCTCCTAATTAAAGGGAACCTTGTTGTCTTAATTGTGAAAGGTAAGGAAAGTATCAACAACCCTCCTAGTAATCCCTCTAGCATTAAAAGGAAAGGACATGACAATTCTGAACTTAAAAAAGCTAAAAAAATCACCATTGAAATAAAGGATGAAGAAGAACAGGGCAAAGTGGAGGACTTAAATAGTGGGAAAGGAGGAAGGAGGTTGGCTAGGTTGATGATTCAGTCTGCCAAAGGTTAAAAAGCTTAGCTATGAAGAACCTAAAGATGAACCTAACGAAGTGGCTTTGACTCCCCTAAATATTAGCAAGAAGGAAATTTATGTGGTTCTAGGGGAGGAACTTTTGGAGGAATCCATTAGTAGTGAAGAAGACGATGAGGGGGAGGGATCTGATCAAGATGTGGTTCAAGATTCAAAGGAAAACAAGCATGAAAGGGAAAAATAGAATATAAAAGAACTTGAGGATGAGATAAATAAAGTGATGGAGGATGTGGGTGGGTAGGTGATGGAGGACAATGAAGAGGAAATTTAGTAAGAAGATAGGCCCTTTGAGTTTTATCTCACTCAATTTCATGAGCTTCAGGATAAAGTGAACATAATGGATAAGGTGTTTAACAAACTAACGTTTATCACTCTAGGAATTATGAGGAGGGATATATTTGGTACTATGAATGGTTTGGCCAAATTCAAGAAATCTCATAGAAAGATGAACTCTTAGCTAACAAAGATGCAGTTGGAAGACATAACTATCATGGAGATGGAGCAATGTAGTGAGGAGTTGGAGCAGCTAATAAAGGAATGGGACTTTATTTGCAATCCCAGAAAAGTAGTTTATGTTTTCTATTTCTTTATTTTATGGACTCTATGCCTTATTAATTTCTAGGTTTGCATGCTCTCTCATTTTATTTGGTTACAACTCTATGCTTTTTTGGTCTTTTACTCTCCTAGTTTTGGTGGTTTCTTGGTCGTTTGGCTTTGAGTTGTTTCCTACTAGGTAGGGTTTTTGTTTTGGTGCTGGTTGTTGGTTTGTTGTTTTGTGGTGGTTGTTCTGCTAGCCATCTCGCTTGTTGGTCATTTTGTATTTCGATTCAGGGGCCCTTTCCCCTACTTTTGTAATTAAAAACATAAATTTAGAAAAAAACTCAAGTTATAATGAAATTAAAATTAAAAATAACAAGATGAAATGAGGAAATATGAATAACTATATATATTGATAAAGTAGATGAAGAGAAAATAAAAAAATTAAGTGAATGATGAAAAAATTTAGAAGATACAAATTGATCAAAATAAAAATAAATTATAAAACTTCTTTCAAAAATTGTGAGTAATTTTATTAAAAAACAACAAAAGAAAACAACATGATCGAGAATTTTATGCAGTGATAGTTAATAAAAGTAATAAATACACAAGCATATAAAAAGATAATTAAAGGTTAAGGATACAACACCTCATATCACTATATCAAATGTTTGTATAATAATGGGTGGTTTTTATGAAGAAAGTGTAAAAACATCTCATATTGGTATCTCAAATGTTTTTATTGGTGTTACATCACAATATATGGTTAATTTAGACTTAAACATAAAATACCCACATATTCACACCTACTTTGCCTCCTACGATATTAAAAACCTTCATCTTCCAATAGAAATCCATAAAAAGTCATGAATATACATTTTTTTAGGAGATTTAACCCTTATAAACATGTGATTATCCAAGTTATATACCTTATCCACCCTTCCATGGAACCTAGGAAATGAAAAAGGATGCCCAATGATTCATTTCAACATCCAAAACAATTCATAATTATATCTAGACTTGTGATAATGTGTATTCACTAGTCTTCTAGTTTCTTTTTTAGCACTTTGTGATGAGTTTATTAAAATGAACATTTTTCCACTATGGTTTTTTCATTCATTTTGGTGAACAATCTATTTTCCAAAGGTTTTTATGTGTTCGTCCCCTATTTAGGTGGTGAGCTTAGATCAATTTTCCTTTTAGTTAGGCTTGACATTTACAAACTAAACCAAAGTATACAAATATGTTCTATACAATCTCATACACCACCAATCCACTTCAATTATCATACCTCATGTATCATTTATTTTGACAATGAAATAATCTCACAAATGCAACTCCTAAGAAGTGAGATCCAACTAATCTCCTTGTTCTAGTATAGTTTTATTCATTTTTGGATCACAATTAACACACTAGGAGGAATTTGCTTCCCAAAGATTAGGGACTAACCAAATTTAGTAACAATCTTCCTACTTTCTCTTTGAAAATCCTAATTATTTTTTTATGAAAATTCTCGTTTGAATAGGATCAACCAAATTTTATGCTCATTTTTGTAGGTTTGTCTTATCAAGACTTGTTGAGGACAACATTATGTTTTGGTTCTTATTCCTTAAGTTAAAAATATATATAATTCTTGGCATAAAAAATCATCTTATTTATCTAATAAGTAAGGTTCAAAAAAATATAGGCTATTAACATTAATAATAGATAATATCCTCATGTGTCAAAGAAAGTCTAACTTGAAAGAATTCTAACATACATTGTTTATTACCTAAAATATATCATATGTAATAGTTTTGATCTTTCTTTATGTTTCTTTAAGTATCTCTTTTCCAAGGTACCCAAAAATTATTGGCAACATGTAATTTTTGTTCTACTCTATGTAATAATCAAAACAATTATACCTTGCTTGGAAATACTTGAGTATTTTTGTGACTTGGATATGGATTTGTCTCACCTTATTTAGGAACTTTATATACTTATCCAGCTTTTTATCTCCATTTTCTATTCCTTCCCTTGACTAAACCATGCATATATTAAAAGGGATAGGTCCAAGTAGTCAAAACAAGCCTTGTATGGAGATTAATTTATTTTTGAGTGAATGGCCTTATCATAAGAGTATTTTATGTAGGCCAAATTTTCATCCTAGTATTTATGACATTTCTAATTGTACCCATGTAGTATCTTCACTAGAATTATATTCAATACCTTTAGTTGTTCATCTCTTTGGGATTAGAATGTCATAGACCATTTTATCTTGTTATCCATTTTACTTTAAAATGTGCACCAAAAACCATGTTCCTTAATTTTTAATGATAATATTTTTAATTTTGAAGTGTATAGAACTTTTTACAATAATAACTCAACCACATCACTTTCAATCAACCACAAAATATAGTCTTTACCATTTTTTTATTTATAAAATCACCTACAAATTACATGAATATGTTCTCTTGTGAACTTTGAAGCACCAACATTGGTCGAAACAACCTAATTTTCCCAAATTTGGGCTTGGTAACACTACATAATTGATAACTTCTTATCAATGTAGAGACATCCACCCATAAACAGGACCAATACACATACTATACTATTAAATGTTTTCCATTATTTTTGTAACACCAAAGTGTCAATCCACATGCAATTTATGTGCCTCTCTTATTAACATCTCTCTTTTTTCTTTGGGTATACAAATTTTCCCACCTTATAAAGAAGCCCATGAAAAAGGTAAAATTTAATTTTAGATCCAAACTCAATATGCTTATCTTGAGTTGTTAAAATTCTCCTCATCACTAAAATATTCATTATGAAAATAATATTAGTTGATATTTATTTTCCAAATGGGTTAAACATAGAAATAATGTTAAATAAGGCGAGAAGAGGTGGTCTTAAAATAATTTCCACTACTTTGCTAGTTTTCCATGCTTGTAATTGAGGACTATATGGAGTTATTGTAAGAATCCCATCCTCTTGTTAGTATATGAATTATAACTTTTCTTAAGCTTGAAAATAATGTAATGGTTAGTGATTAGTATGCACTATCATTTTCTTTTCTATTATCTCACACTTCTATATATTTTCCATTATAATTGAGAAATTTATCATTTTTCATATCTAATATAAGTTGTGATATACCATCTAAAAAATTTCTAGATGATAATAGATTGTCCTACCTCCTTTTAGCAACACAATACCCATGGTGTAATCACTTGCATCCATTTCAAATTTGAACAATCGAATAATTTAAAGTGCAAAAATTGGAGTCATGCTTATCCTTAGCTTAAAAACATTGATTTTATGTTGTTTTACTATATCAATGAAATTTTGAAAGAATGTAATGGGGTTTCGAAATATAAAAAAATATTTCACAAAATTGTAGATTTATTGAGTTTCTCCAACAAAACTCCTTATTTCATAACTATTATTATGATTTTACCACTTGAAAATAAATTCCACTTGGGAGGGATATATCCTCACCTCTCCATTGATAACCACATGACCTATATACACCAACATATTCTTTGAAAACTCACATTTTTCTCATTAAACACAAGAGTTGGTACTCTTAAAAAATACTAAATACTTTATTTTAATGCGAGAATTTTTTCATATATTCTATTAAGCACCAGTATATCCTAAGGGGTACAATAACAAAATAAACCATCAAAGGTCCCAATACCTCATTAATTAACAACATGAAGGTGGATAGAGCATTAAATAAGCTAAATAGTAACACTAAGCACTCAATACAACTTTTCTTATTTTTACTTGTTGTCCTCCACATGTCTCCTTCATTTATCCTAAATTGAGGATACCCTAATTTTATAAATCAAAATTAGTGTCTATCTTTCATGTTATATTTAATAAATAAAATCATCCATTTCGGATAGTGGCTACCTATTTTATAGTGTGATTTTATTTGTACTTTAATACTCCATAAAAATTGTAGTAACGGAAAAAGTATCCCTTTTCCTTGGGAATAAATGATATTGAATTAACCTAATTGTGCCTTGGTTTAGTGTTTTAATGTGTTGTACACATCCATATTAATGTAGGGCCCCTTTTTAACAAAATGTACTTAAACTATACCTTATTTATGGTGTTGTAAAGTGGTGTAGTATACTTTCACACTTATCTAGGGTTTCATTAATCAACTGTGGTGAATTGAGGTTAATTATCCCCTTTAATTCAAATTTAAGACTTCTTAATGACACCTTTTGAAGGATCTATCCTGACACTCAATAATAAAATTACATAACCTTTAATTTGGAAAAATCAATGTCCTAGAAAATGGTTCCAGGACCCATTTTCCTTTAGTGGTGAATGGGTCCTCTCCACATAGGACCCCCATTTCTATGCATTTTTGAGGTGGGTTTTTGATGTTCTTTCCACCCCCTCGAGGCAAAGTCCTAGAAACTTATGCAAGGACCCATTTTCCTTTAGTGGTGAATGGGTCATCCTCACATAGGACACCTCTTTTTGAATTTAATTTTGTTGGGATTCTAATGACTTTTAATTCTAGTGTTAGCTTCAATTATTTGAATTTTGGGGAACTAATTTCTAGATTTAGTATAAATATGGGGTTAATTCACATATTTTCATCCTATAATTCCAAGTATTCATGCATGATAGCAAGTTGGAGTTCACAAGAGTATTACAAGATCATTTCAAAAGCATTCAAAGGTAGGTTATCAAAATTTTATTACAATAATTCAAGATCATTTCATTATGTCAAAGGCATAGTGCATTCAAGGATGTTGTTGAGCTAAGATTGTGGATGTACCATTGAATATCTACTTGCAAGCATTGTTACACATCTTATTTGAGATCAAGATCTACATTCTTCATGGCCACCACATGTTAGTTTGCAGATTTATACTCCAAGAAAACTTCCAAGGTATCAACATTTCATCATTTCATGTTCATGCTTCAATTTCATTATTTCATCATTTGGTTTAATTACCTACAAGGGGTTTGACTTAGGAAAACCCCTCACTACTGTATTTGACTCCACTTTTTGATGAAAGTTTGTTGAACTATCGACAAACTATTGTCAGAATTCTGACAAATCAATTGAAATTTTTTCGTCGCTAAATTTTCGTCAATTTCCCGACGAGCTATAAAATGTTGAAATCATGACTGAACTTCATCAGTTGCCACCACAAAAAAGGGACCTAGTGTTCTTCAAAATATCGACAAAAATTTTGTTGGTCTAGCAACGAATAATAGCCATAACACACATGGCATGCCTCTGCCAAATCGTCGAAACAACATGAGAAGTTTGTTGCAATTGTGACCAAGTTTCATGGAAAGTCCAACAAACATTTGTCATTTGTTCGATGATCTCTCCATTAGGAGGACTGACTTGTGGTCTCATCAATAGAGCACAAGGAAGTATATCGATGAGACTTATACCATCAGGGTAATTTCTAAATGTTTACCCAACCCATTATGTCTCGCCAATATATTCTTAGTGCTCTTGTCGGTGAAAGAAATGATGGTCTTTCTGATGAAACTTCATCGGTGAGACTTAAACATTCGAGTGAACATATAATTTTCATGCCGAGATGACTTGTCTTGCCGATAGATTCTCTTCATCGATGAGACCATAATCCAATCTCCCTGATATTTTGACAAACATTTGTCATTTGTTCAATGATTTTTCCATCGAAATGAGATCAAAATTGCATCAGAGCTATAGCAACCTCATTGTACCTTTTTTTTTTCATCAAACTAGTTCGTCAAAATTTTGACGAAACATTGTATTTTTTTTTTTTTTTAAGATTTATCAGGAGGACTGACTTGTGGTCTCATCGACAGAGCACAAGGAAGTATATTGGTGAGACTTATACCATTGGGGTAAGTTCTGAATGTTTACCCAACCCACTATGTCTCGCCGATATATTCCCAGTGCTCTTGTCAGTGAAACAAATGATGGTCTCACCAATGAAACTTCATCGGTGAGACTTAAACGTTCAGGCCAGCATATATTTTTCATGCCGAGATGACTTGTCTTGCTGATAGATTCTCTTCATCAATGAGACCATAAGCCAATCTCCCCGATATGTCTTCTTTAGTAATCCTAATCGCTACAACAGTTTTGATGTCTCATCGATGTGCTAAAAAGTGCTTGTAACCCATAATAGGTTGGGAAGACCCATACTAGCTCATGCCGATATGATTTGTTTGCACAATATCTTTGATTAGAAGATTTTTAGGAGTAGAATGAGGTGAACGTGGGTAATTATATTTTGTAGGGCCAATTACATCCTTTTTCTGACTCAAAATGTAGTTATTATTGAGAAATTTACATGAGTAAATCATTATAAAATTTTGAGTAAATCATTATATTCTGTAGGGCCAATTCACACAAACTACTTAGAACTAGGGAAATGCAGAATCAATGATACCTCATTGTTGAACCAATCATTTGAATGATATGATAAAAAACACTTTCTCTTTCAACTTCAAATGAACGTCATTGGAGAAGTGACGTATAGATGATACATGCAGCTATAGGTCTTCCATTACTAAAGCCAACATCTTCTGTGATACACTTGATCAATGCATCTTGATTTTCTTGAAACCAAAATAACAAAAAAATGTAGTGTAAGGGAATAAAAAAATTTCCAGAGCTTTATAATATAATGTGCCTAAGCAAAAAAGTGATTTAACTAGAAATACAAATAGAAGAGATAGATACTCCTCCAGAAGGTCAGAATCATATACTTTTTTCCTATCAGTGAGAGTCTTCTATGGCCTCTGCTCTCCATTAGTGAGCTCTTTCAAGGCAGACATAGGAGTCTGTGGATTTTTCTAGACACATCTATTGGTTAAAATATTATTGAAAAATAATATTACTTATTTAAAATTGGGAGGAGATAACTAAAATTATACATAAAAATATATAATTTATTTATATTGGACAACCATGAGTGTATGATCATGATGGAATTTACCATTTTAAGGCACAAAAATGGACAATACATAATGACAAGTGGAAACTTAACCTCCTTGAGTTAACATCACAAGCCAAACTAGCTTTGGTCTCTACTAAACAATGTTGCAAGATCATTTCCCACACACAAAAATTTGTGCTTCTGACAGTCCACACATGCACCTACACAAACAAGTACACACAATAATAGTGCTCACAAATATGCCAATGCTAGTGTAGCAAGAAAGGTTCGACAAGATATTGTAGCAATACGAAGACATCTTTCTATCCCTCTTAGTCCTCTCTCTATCTCTTTCTATCCATATATTTCTCTACGGTCTCTATCTCGATCTCCTAAATATATTTTTGTATCATAGAGTAGTGAGGTTGGTATGAAGTAAGATTTTGTGTTCCACTTTGCTATAACAGTACCTATAGGTGCTCAGGGTCATGTTGTGCTTTTTGCATTTATCAACGCATCTCTCGTGGGTACTTCCTACGTTTGTTTTATGCACATTAGGATATCTTTTTTGAATAGTCCCTGCATTTGTTTTAGGAAAATTGGTATATTTTTCACACATGCTTCATGTTTTTTTTTTAGGAAAAATCAATGTAGGAAAATAACATCCAAAAATAGATGCCCAATTACTCAGGTGAGCAATAAGTATTTTATTCAACTGTAAATTGGCTATTCCAGCTACTGACCTTTAAAGTGTTGGTCTGGAGGCATTTAGGCAGAGGAGCTTCGTTTGCTTCAATAAGTTCTATTGCTTTAGCAACAGGGAACATCTAAAGTTTGGAGACCACAATTTACAGTCATTCAACACAATATCACCTCATTTAACTTTATTCTAAAATTCACTAAGCTACAAACAAAGTGCTAAAATGGCAATCAAACAAAGCACTGGAATATATAATAACAACAAAATTTCAAAAATTTAGGCTTCAACCTCGAGGAAGGTTTAGATCAAATAGTCATTATAGCCATAATATATAGACAAATCTGCAACAAGCCGCTCAGTTTAGTCCTTTCGAGTAGACCCTTTTTTCCTTAAAGCTTTGAAATTGGATAGAATTTTAACAACTAATAGAGAAAGGATCGATATGTATCATAAATAAACACTATCAAACATAGTCCAAATAGATTAAACAAGTGATGCCTTGTAATCTTGAATACAATGTAGCAACAATCAAAATTAAAACAATACCCTCTTTTATTCTCCTCTTAAGGTTTGGGAGGTCAGGTGGGCACTTCTCCTCTTCTTCAAGCTCTTGAAAATAGGTACAAAACATATGAAAAAAAATTCATGGTTAAGTGGAATCCTCCCATCACCAACAAGATCCAAATATCCGTGTATCTATCTCAATTGAGCCTCTAAACCCTTCAAAGTTGTCAATTTTTCCACTAACCTGTTATGCACAAAAGTCAAATTTTAGAGTTATGTCACCACTAAAAACAAAAGAAATAGAGCTTTGAAACCAAATCCACACACAACACAATGTGGTATTCATAGAAAGCCATACAAACAAACAAAACTCAAAACATTGGAATGGAAACAACTTCAAATTATGATACAAAGCATGGATTCACTTTACTCAACTAGAGGCACATTTCAGAATAATGGGTTCTTCATCTAAAACATTTGTACGAGGTTCAAATAGTAAATAGATTGATGAAAGATAGAGGAATTAAAAAGATACTTGGATGTAGTTGGATTGAAGGCCATAAACTAGTACATGTTTTTGTGTAGGAGTCATATCACATCCACAAACATGGCAAAGCTATGCAAAGCAGGAGAAATTGGCTTGGAAAATGAAGGCATCGGGGTATAAAGATTCATTTTTCTGCCACCATAGTGAAAAGTTAGCACTTTATTTCATCTTTGCATATTGGTTTGATGCTTCAAATGATGCATTTATTATATTCAAAAGTTCATTACCTTATTGAGCTTCTCTTTGTTTCAAGAATAGTTTAATATTATCTACTTAACAGGGCCAACCACGTGACGGTGGAAGCTCATTTGGCCCCTCCCCCCCTCACATCACTCTCAATTCCCCATACCTGAACATATAACATTAATCATTCATTCATCCATTAATAACATATAACATTCATTCATTATCATATAACATTCATTCATTAACATATAGCATTCATTCATTAACATATTCACATTCATTCATTAACATATTCACATTCATTCATAATATGATTACAATCACTTTTTTTTTTGTTTCTTTCTTGAAGCTAAAACAAGTTGAAGTGGAGTATCATTTTCTAAATCATTTGTCCCCCTTCAGTTGCTATACCCCCTGCTTGTTAATGTTTTGGTAGTGGCAGCAGGTATTTCTAGCAGCAAAAGTATCTTCCTTAAATAAATTGTTGTGTCAGTTGGGCGACCTCATAAATTGTCTTAGTCAAAATGGTCAACATGCAAGAGAATCTGTGTAACTAACATGCAAGAGAATCTACGTACTGAAATTCTTTGAGAATCTCTATTTGTCTCCTTTAAATATATGCATGAATTGTATTTGTAACTCCTTAAATAAGCAAATGAAATGCCACCTAGTGCATCCTCTTGTGCGTGCATGTGTAACTGTCGTTTACCTATATTTAGGAGGAGATGTTGGCTTGTTTGGTAACTTATTTTTCCTATAAAATCAAATCACCTCTTCAAGAAGAAGTGGGATTATTTGCAGTAGGTTATATCCTTTGAAGAGCAAATTGATATCAAGGAGAAATCAGAGGTTTTATGTATATTGGCATCTAGGAGAGGTGCTAAGAATTGTAAGCCGATTCATTGGCATCTAGGAGAGGCGTTGAGACTTGTAAGCTGATTTCTTTCAATATACAAGAGACATATTTGTTGTTGGCTTTTTCTCCCTCAGAAGGAGGGTTTTCCCAAGATATATGTTGTTATATTGTTCATGTCTTCATGTGTTTTTGTTGCATTTCTACTTTCTATTAAATCTGATCCTAAAATTTAACACTGCTTGTGATCTTAATGTATGCCTAGTCATGTACTCACGACGTGGACGCCGCTGCAAGGGGGGGTCTACTGCAATAACAAAGAAATGTTAAATTGATATTTTTTATTATTATTGTTACAAGCATTTCATTATTTAAAAGAACATTAGAGTGGTTCTCTTTACCTAATGGGGCCACATCATGTTCCTAATCTTCTCTTATAGCCTCATGCTCAACATGTTGAACACCCTCTAAATCTTGATCTAGAGTTGAAACACGAAAGGTTACATTAATTAATACACCAATTGCAATTAAATATGTTTAAAAGAACATTAGAGTGGTCCTCTTTGCCGGATGGGGCCACATCATGTTCCTGATCTTCTCTAGCCTGATCATGCTCAACATGTTGATCATGCTCTACATACTCTAAAGTTGAAACATGAAAGGTTACATTAATTAATACACCAATTGCAATTAAATATGTTTAATTGTATTAATTCATACTATTTTTTGTATAGCACATGAATACATCCAGTATCGTGATGCACACCATGACTTTCATTTGTAGGTTGTGCTCCACCCTCACCAGGCTGCATTCCAATGTCATGTGTAGTATTATCATTGCTTTTCTATTTAAAACAAATAGGCACATAATTACTTTATGGTGGAAATTAATATTGAATAGATTGCACAAGTATTCAATTTTAAATAAACTTTATTGAGTTTATTTACCTGTGTGTTGAATGTAGTGGAAGATTGTGTTTTCCCAGTCAAGACTCGTAGGTGTTCAACTACGGCTCCACGGCCTTGCTGGAAGGCAATATTTAGGTCCTCTTCTGTGGGCACTATGTTGAATTCAGAGCCCTGTATTTTTGCATAAGATCATGAATTTTGCTTCTATGGTGTAATAAAACCAAAATAGTTTGCAATTTATTATTTGGATGCAATATTTCATTTATTGATATTTACAATTCGTGTGGCTAATTTCATATAACCACCAGAGCCAAGTTTGTGTTGCTCATGTTTTTCTAGTCTTGCCTTTGTTTCCTTTGATGTGTCGAGCAGCCTATGAAAATTTTGAAATACATTAGATTATGTAAAAAGAAAGAATAATCAATATATAATTACATTATTGATAGTATCACATACCTTCCTCGCCCGGTGTTGTCTTTCCTTTTTTCTTTCCATCCTTCTCCTTTGCATCCAACACCAAGTCCTTCCACTCCCTCTCTAGACTCATGGGGGGATGCTCTTACCTTTTGTTCTTCTCTAAATGTGACCTATATTGGTCCCTCACATACTTTAGATAGGTACTAGCTTTCTTAAGGACCTTCATTCAGTTGAATGTTTTATCACCAAACAACACAACTAAATGGTTAATCAACTCATCTTTTAAATCTTCATTTTGGGCATTCCACCATGTACGTATGGTGGGCCCGAAGAGCTCCAATGTAATATCACTTAGATTTTTATAAAAAACATCATTTCCTGCAAAATGATCATGGGATCATTAGTCTAAAAAGAGTGATCAATAAGTAAATTTCAATTGGATTATATATAATAATAATTAAAGCATTTTAAATTACTTGGGACCTTCTCTATCTTTATGGGAATGAAATCCTCGGTCACCACAAATGTGATCAGAAATGTTCTCATACTAGTAATACAGGAAGATCCAGGAAATGTAGCTACTAAAACATCACCAGTACTAGTGGCCTCTGCATCCCTAGTTACATGTCCTGATGCATGTTCTGGCATGTGTTCACTGCGAGAGGGTGCACTACTTGATGCCTGCATGGTATGTGTTGCCGACATTTTAGATGAAAATATAGGCACGGATGATGGGGTCGGATGAGGTGATGTATGCGTAGGAAGATCAAGATCGACACTTGTACCAATCCCTACTCCTCAGGTAGCACCTGCAGTACCCTGATCATGGCCAGCAACATCATGAGGATGCAAAAAATCCTATAAAAATAGCACATATTTTAATTCATGACATAATAGAGTATAAAATATAAAACCATGAATGAACTTTTGTTATAATTAAAGACCTCATGAAAACTTACTTGCAAGTTTTGTACTCTCTCAATCAATATTTTAGCCCTCTCTTATCTCATATGTTTGAGGAACTATGAATAACAATTGAGGGATTTCTTCATTGCATTTTTTGTGTCTTCCTTATCATATCAAGAGGGTTTGTTGAATATGTGATGTCATCATCCAATAACAATGGCTGCACCTCAACCCTATGCATGCTCTCCTCTACTACTGGTGCCTTTCCCCAATCAACTAACTACAACAAGAATATTAAAAACATTATCGAAATTAACCCAATAAACTTATGAAAAAAACATAATAATAAAATATTTTTCTCGTATCTAATTTGTTTAATTACAATGAGGTAAACCTGTTAGGTGGAAGCACCTAAAGATGCATCGCGATCTGTGGTCTAGGTTGGAGCCTTCCCTGTACGATTAATGTCCCGCTATGACAAAAATTAAATATAAAAAAACAATACTGAAATGAAACCAATAGACTTACGAAAAAAATAATAATAATAAAATGGTTTATTGGAGTAATTAATTGGAGGTTGGGTAAAATGGTATATAGTTCGTACCACCCCCATATGAACTGTGTTTGTATCTAAGCAATTCAAATTGTAATCAAATATCAACTCTTCCCCTACAGTTATTGATTTTATCACACATACGAATACACGGTTTCCCTCGCATGCCTCAAATATGCAATTGGGTTGCTTATTTGTTGACCCAGGTCATGTACTATTTATAAACCTTGTAATATTCCCTGGTGCTTTTGGCCTTTCGTCAATGTACCTAGCCACTCCTTTATCTTGATCCTTATCTTTTAGTTGTATATAATTTGCTGATAGTACATACCTACACATACTTCATGTATATCGAACCAGCTGCATCCAATCTTTGTAACTGTAACAAGGTCTGACATACTCCATCAATTTAGTAACTTTTTTGTAATGGATCTTTATTTCGTCCATGCAAAATAAGCCCAAACCATGTAATGACAATGGTGTTATGCAATATATCCTCTTGTTGACACAAAAATTAGTGTTTATTGGAGGAAGTTCCTTGGGTACCCATTGTTTCCATATATGTTTGTACCTCAAGGGCACCTCGATGTCGCCTATGCTCTCATCATCATAAGAACATGACCCCCTTCAGCAAGAAAAAATTTCATATGTTTATGGAATTTTCTTCTAATCTTTTGACCTCTAGTTGATCTCAATCTTTTAGACCTACTACATGTCTCGCTTTCCTCTTCTCTTCCTGAATATCCCTCGCTTGAGGAAGATAGATTTGAAAAATACCTATTTGGTGGTACATGCACTCATAAGGATGTTGGATGAAGTTTTTTCATGGTGATGTGATCCCAAGATGACATTATGATAAATCTATCATTTCATTGCTAGAATTTGACAGGTTATAAGGTAATCAAGTCTTGATATATTGCAAGTTATTGTTACTACCATCCAAATGTGTCCACAAATCAAATCTACTTAACATTTTAACTCCCAAACTTTGTAACAAGTGTTAAATGTGACCATGGTCTACGGATTACACAACCAAGGCCTCAAATGTAT
This sequence comes from Sequoia sempervirens, assembly GCA_007258455.2. Classification (NCBI taxonomy): domain Eukaryota; kingdom Viridiplantae; phylum Streptophyta; class Pinopsida; order Cupressales; family Cupressaceae; genus Sequoia; species Sequoia sempervirens. The sequence continues at coordinate 183,927 of VDFB02286587.1, forward strand.
TATGTAATTGTAATAAAAGGACTTTTTCTCTTCATTCAAGTAAATAAAATTTAAGGGAAACACCACCAAGTGGTTTATTGGACACCTACATGAATAAAAAATAGCAGAAAATTTACTTTTAATTTCCATATGTCTAAGTGGTTAACAGGGAGGGAGTGTGTACTAGGCCTAGTTAAGTCATCATAAGTTTATGCTTTGGAAATAAAAATTGTTTGTCATCTTAAATCTTCCTATGTCTAATTTCTAGGAGACTTTTGGTGTGTTTTAAGGTAGGATGAGTGGTTGCATCAATGTTCTAGTTCTCTATGACAAGGTTTCAATATCTTTAAATAGTGAAGGTTAGTGCTCATAGTCATTTGAAACAATAACATTTTCATTATGTATGATGGTAGGATTTGATAACTTAAAAGAATTGGCTACCCAACAAACTTAAAGTTAAAAGAATTTTTTTCAATTTAAGGGGTTAGCACTTTCTTTCATCTTTTCATATTGGTTTGATGCTTCAAATGATGCATTTCTTATCCCCACTTCTATCATATTGTATTCCCATCCCATTGCAATTGTTGATACCAAAATTTCATATCAAATACCACGTTCTTGAAGCAATTTTATGTGTTTTTACTATTTTGAAGTTATTTTGTGTTGTATGGATCTGTACAAGCTTGAAATTCTCTGAGATCATTGGTGTAGATAAATATATGTGTTCGTACAAGCTTGATATGCTCTAAGATCACTGTTTTGTGGGAGAAAACAATCAAATACAGGGACTGCCCTATTTTTCCTATGTAAGGGTTTGAGGGCTAAATAGAAATGACATCCACCAATCCACCCACTATCTTTGAACTGTAACTTGGTGGATTAGTGTGCAACATGGTATGATAGAGGTTCATTGCATTTAGGGGTTTGCTAAAGCAAGAAACTTGGCATTGAATTGATGCCCTAGGGCTGAAAGGGGAAATTTTCTTGTGAATTTGTGGTTGTTAAGTCAAGGTTTGTCAATTTGATGGATATATTGGTAGAGTCATGGTGACACTATTTGATGGTCCAGTCTCTACTTTGAAACAAAAATATCTCTAACAACTCTAAGAGCTATAATGGGATGGCCACCATCCTAGGAAAGATTCTTCATTCTCACTTTTAGGTTTTAAAATTTAACAATACCTTGATTGATGAAAGAGCCCAAAGAGACTTTCTCCATTGTATCCAAGTACACATAGCATCGGTCTTCTCTTATACGGTTCAACATGATCTAAAGAACTTATCTAGGAATTATTCATTTAACCTAAGGTTTTCTCATAATGCCATCATTGGAAAAGTATGATCAAATTCTTCTATTATGAAGAATTGGTCTATGTACCTCTAATAATCACTATAAATGTTTGTAAGGATAAAATGACTAATTGCATCAAGTAGGAGAGAATCAACTTTGAGTTCTTCAAAGATTATATTCCTCTATTCATAATTTTTAAGGGTTGTGTGTGGAGGAGGTTATCACTACCAAGAAGGGAGGAGACCTTTCCTTGCATATGTTTGTGGTGGAGGTATTAAAGAAGAATTGTATGCCTCTATTTCCATTCATTAGATCTAGCTTAGCCTAGCATATACTTGGAATAAATCTACAATTGCTTCATAATCATGTGATGAAGGCTATGTGTGATGAAATCCTAGACCTTTGGGGGTGCCAATGTACGAGAAGATATTTGGAAACTAGGCATGAAAATTACAGGTTAAAGAGAATGGGGGTTCCAAACTTACAGTACTCATTGTCCCTTGGTTTTCAATTTTCCCTAAGTGCCCTCAACCTCTTCCTCGGTTTTGGTATTAACCTTTTTTTCACTCCTCCAAACTCTTCCTCAGCATTGGTATTGACCTTGTTTTTACTCCTCTACTCTTCGTCACCGCTGGTATTGACCTTGTTTTTTTAACTCCAAAATATTCCTCGGCGGTGGTATTGACCTTTTTTTCACTCAACTCTTCCTCAACACTGGCATTGACCTTTCACTTCTCTAATTTGATGAGCTACAACCTGGTTTCAATAGGTTTTAAAGTATGTTAATTAAATTGAAAATTATGGTGCCATTTAGTTGGGTTTTAATATTCTACAATATAGTTAAGTATATATTAGTTAAATATATATTAGCTATATTAGATTTATATTTTGTAGCTCATTCTTGTAGATTAATAATATACATTCATGTTCTTTCTTCATGAAAGTATATATTCTATATTTTCCTTGGTGTTCTCCCAATGCAAAATATAATTAATATAATATATATTTAATATAATAGTAATATTAGATTAAATTATATATAATATAATTATATTTGTTATTATATAATAGTATATATAGGCTTTTACCTGATATTTTAGAGGATTTTACCATTACAGTACAGCTGGTTTACCATTAAATGGCAATTGAAACTTGTTTTCCAATGACACAATAGTGGTTTCCAGGCATGAGATTTGTTTCAAGCTCAAATGCCATAATATATGTAGCCTATTAGCTAATATAAAGAGATAGAAACTAAAAAGATAGAGAATGAGAGAGAGAAATATAAGAGATACAAAGGAAAGAGAGGGAGGGAAAAGAGGAACTAAATTTTGATTGGTTGTTTCATGTCAACAATCCAAGGATGGCATATGTCCTTGGGGATTTATGCTCAAGGTAGCATGTCATTTGATTAAAGATCTTCAATGTACCCATTACACACTTAAGGAGACAAAGATAAATATAGGGAAGAAAGTATAAAGAGAGAGGGAGATAATGAGAAACATACAAATAGAAAGGGAGACAAAGATATAGAGAGAGGTAGAGAGATAAAGAGATAAGGATGAATAGATAGAGATATAGGGAGGGTGATTGATATCTCTCCCTGTTGCTCTCTATCTCCCTAAACCCTAAACCCTCTTCTCTATCTCTCCCCCTCTTCTCTATCTCTCCTCCTCTACTTATCTATATCCCTTTCTCCCCCTCCCCCTCTCTATCTCCCCCTCTCTATCTCTCACCATCTCTAGTCCCTCCCTATCCCCCCTATCCATCGACTCTCTATCTCCACCTCCCTTCCTTTCTCTTCCCATATATCTTTATCTCTATCTCTCTATATCTCCCACTATCTATGCCACTCCCTCTTCCCCCCTCTATCTATTGAGCTATCTCTCCCTCTCCCCCCTTTCTCTTTCATTCACTTCATCTCTCCCTCCATCTCTCCTACTCTATATCTCTATCTCTATTTCTCTTTATATCTCCCTCCCAGTCCTCTCTCTATCTCTTTCTATCTTTGCCTCTCTTTCTCTCACCATCTCTCCCTCCCTATCCCCCCTATCCATTGACTCTCAATCTCCACCTCTCTAGGCATATTAATATACCTTTTATTGATAAATTTTCTAAGAAATATGGATGGTGAAGTTGAAAAGGGATATTCAAAACTCTTAGCACATTGTGATCTTATCAAGTTGGTGGTAGAAGAATATTTTAGGACTAGTGTGCCATCAAGATGAATAATCTATCCATTAGTATAAAATATTTTCTTTTGATTTTCTTTGTGTAGTCATGTTGCAAACTAGTTAATGTCCATTAGTATGTTCATGTTGTATATAGGATTAAAATCTAATTTAATTTTTAATATTTGTGTAGGCTCTTTCTTTTTCTTTTCATATTCTTTTTTATTTTTTATTTATTTTGTACTTTTTGGTTAAAATTACTTAAAACTAAAAAATATCATCATACAAGGGATATATCCCTCACAAACTTAGAGGAAAATAACTTATCATAGTCATTTCTTTTGGTGTTGAAACTTTCTATCACTACCCATTGGGTGAGTTGGTGAAATATTGCAATGATCTATTTACTTCCTAAAACTTAGAAGTCTTCAATTTCCACATAAATGACCCAGTTGTGTAAGTGACTTGGTTGTTAAAAAGCTACTTATGTACAACCTAGCTAAAACATAAAAATATAAAGAATACAAATAAATTATTTTCAAAAGTACATATTTCAGTTCAAGTAAATTAGGTCATTTTAATTTATCTCTCAAAAATTCATAATATTATAAATTGCAAATTGATTCATTATTTCCTTAATTTGGCCTTTAACTAAAGAATAAAAAAAAAATTAAAAAAATTTAAAAATGTAAAGGCTTATTGGGCCTAAGGATGAGTGTCAACCTTCAATTTGGAAGGGGATTCCAAAAGTGTGTCATCAAGAGGAATCTAAATCACGATGGATAGTATGAAAATAATAATACATAAATTAATGATGAGAGTATTCCAAGTAAAATTTTATGAGTGTCACCATCATATTATAAACATCATATTCTTCCTACATGTCAACCATAGTTTTTTGTAGCATTGAGTTCTTACACTTTCTTAGCACTCTCATTTGAAGGATTGAATAAGGTAGACATGAATAGAATCATCATCAATAAAGATCTATCCTATCTTGAAGGATTGTGTAGCAATCAAGATGTTGTTCATATCTTCCAAAATGTAGGATGTTTACTCTTTTTGGAGAATTTTGAGTATCAAGAAAAGAAATTTCCTTCAAATTTTCTCAATCCTTGAAGGATGATATTAGAATTTGAAGCTTGAGAATTACTTTATAAGGAATTTATATTTAGAGAAACTATTTTTCCAATTAAAGGAGAGGTTTGGTACAAGTTTAGAATAATATATAGAGAAACTATGGAGTCTTATTTCCTAGAAAATGAGGAGATTAAATATTTAGTAAGAGGATTTCTTCGTACAAGTTTACCTTATCCTTGGCTAGACATAGTAATTATTGTGCAAAAATATGTTACCTAAAAAGGAATGTACAATGACTTGTATGGTTATGACTTCAAACTTATCTCTCATTTGTGACATGCTAGGCATATTAATATTCCTTTTATTGATAAATTTTCTAAGAAATATGGATGGTGAAGTTGAAAAGGAATATTCAAAACTCTTAGCACATTGTGATCTTATCAAGATGGTGGTAGAAGAATATATGTAGCCTAATTGCTAATAGAAAGAGATATAAAAACTAAAAAGATAGAGAAAGAGATGAAATTATATAGATAGGGAGAGAGAGAGAGAGAGCATGAGAGAGAGAAATATAAGAGATACAATGGAAAAGAGAGAGAGGGAAAAGATAAACTAAATTTTGATTGGTTATTTCATGTCAACAATCCAAGGATGGCATGTGTCCTTGAGGAGTTATGATCAAGGTAGCATGCCATTTGATTAAAGATATGATAATTCTCATTTAATACCTCTTCAATGTACCCATTGCACACTTAAGGAGACAAAGATAAATATAGGGAAGAAAATATAGAGAGAGAGGGAGATAATGAGAAACATACAAATAGAAAGGGAGACAAAGAGATAGAGAGAGGTAGAGAGATAAAGAGATAAGGATGAATAGATAGAGATATAGGGAGGGTGATTGATATATCTCTCCCTATTGATCTCTATCTCCATAAACCCTAAACCCTCTTCTCTATCTCTCCCCTTCGTCTCTATCTCTCCTCATCTACCTATCGTTATCCCTTTCTCTCCCTCCCCCTCTCTATCTCTCACCATTTCTAGTCCCTCCCTATCACTCCATCGACTCTCTATCTCCACCTCTCTTCCTTTCTCTTCCCATATATCTACATCTCTCTTTCTCTTCCCATATATCTCTATCTCTATGTCTCTATATCTCCCACTATCTATGTAACTCCCTCTTTCCCCCTCTATCTATTGAACTATCTCTCCTTCTCCCCCCTTTCTCTCTCATTCACTCCATATCTCCCTCCATCTCTCCTACTCTATATCTCTATCTCTATTTCTCTTTTTATCTCCCTCTTAGCCCTCTTTGTATCTCTTTCTATCCATATATTTCTCTACCTCTATCACGATCTCTCTATGTCTTTCACCATCCCCCTCTATCTCTCTATATCACCCTCTTCTCTATCTCTCCTCCTCTACCTATCTATATCCCTTTGTCTCCCTCCCCCTCTCTATCTCCCCCTCTCTATGTCTCACCATCACTCCCTCCCTATTCCCCCCATTCATCAACTCTCTATCTCCACCTCTCTTCCTTTCTTCGGTGATTTCACTATATTAGAAAAGGATGGATATGATATGGTTCTAAAAAAATTACTACAATACAACATGAAGAAGGGTCTATTGGAACTATACAAATTTTCAAAATTTTATAATGATTTACTGTGTAAATTTCTCAATAATAACTACATTTTAAGTCACAAAAGGATGTAATTGGACCTATAGAATATAATTACCCATGGTCACCTTGTTCTACTCTTGAAAATCCTTCTAATCAAAGATATTGTGGCAAAAAAATCACATTGGCATGAGCTGGTATGGGTCTTCCTAGCCTATTTTGGGTTACAAGCACTTTTTATCACATCGATGAGACATCAAAACTATTGTAGCGATCAAGATCACTAAAGAAGACATATCGGAGAGATTGGATTATGGTCTCATTGATGAAGAGAATCTATCAACAAGACAAGTTATCTTAGCATGAAAAATATATGTTGGCCCGAACATTTAAGTCTCACCGATGAAGTTTCATTGGTGAGACCATCATTTCTTTCACTGACATGAGCACTAGGAATATATCAGCGAGACATGTGCCATCGATGTAAATCTTGAATGTTCACCCGACCCACTAAGTTACACTGACAGGAGGATATCAGCAGGAGTTTTGGTGACATATTCAAGACCAAAAGAAAAATTATCAACGAGACTTATAACATCGGAGGAACCACTGAATGTGTTAGAAATACTAAAAGTCAAGCCGATGAAGAAACAAATGAACCAAAATGATTGTCGGGGTGACTCTTGGCGATGTATATGGGACAAGTGTTAACATCGGTCAAATGTGTAGTGTTACCCTAATCAACAGAGTATTCAGTGAATGTTGGTTGGGGCCTAATGTATAGATTTCCCAAAGTTTGAAGGTGTCATGTTGACCAGTTCATTTGATGTGTTATTGGCGAGACTTATAACATCGGAGGAACCACTGGATGTGTTAGAAATACTAAAATTCAGGCTAATGAAGAAAAAAATGAACCAAAATGATTTTCAGGGTGACTCTTGGTGATGTATACGAGACAATGTTAACATTGGTCAGATGTGTAGAGTGTTACCCCGATCAGCAGAGTATTCAGTGAACATTGGTTGGGGCCTAATGTATAGATCACCCAAATTTTGAAGGTGTCTTGCCGACCAATTCATTTGATGTGTTATCGATGAGATTTCTAACATCAGAGGAACCACTAAATGTGTTAGCGATACTAAAATTCAGGTCGATGAAGAAATAAATGAACCAAAATGATTGTTAGGGTAACTCTTGGCGATGTATACAGGACAAATGTTAACATCGATCAGATGTGTAGAGTGTTACCTCGATCAACAGAGTATTCAATTAACGTTGGTTGGGGCCTAATGTATAGATCGCCCAAAGTTTGAAGGTGTCTTTCTGACTAGTTCATTTGATGTGTTATCGGCGTGACTTATAACATCGTAGGAACCACTGAATGTGTTAGCAATACTAAAAGTAAAGCTGATGAAGAAACAAATGAACCAAAATTATTGTTAGGGTGACTCTTGGTGATGTATACGGGACAAATATTAACATCAATTAGATGTGTAGAGTGGTACCCTAATCAGCAGAGTATTCAATGAATGTTGGTTGGGGCCTAATGTATAGATCGCCCAAAGTTTGAAGGTGTCTTGTTGACTAGTTCATTTGATGTGATAGTAAGGAATTCAAAAATCTGTTACATTTGTGCCTAGAGTTAAAACATTAATGGCACCATGGAGCACAAGTAATTTCATAAATTGAAAGGAAATCGTTGCAAAATAAACATTGTTGTGAATTGGTAGCGAAGGAAATGAGGAGACAAACAAAGGGTCATACAATTGTTTCAGTTGAAAGAACTCAATCAAAACCAGTAAGTCCTCTGCATTTTAACTTTTTCATTTCTGCAATTTTAAGTGAGTAATATGGAAGCCACCAGCTCGGGGAAGTTGAAAGGTAGAAAAAAAAGTGAGAGCAGTTACCCTAAGAGTAAGAAGCAGAAAGTTTAGTTTGGAATTGAGTCGGAGGGTGTTGAACGAAAGCTGAATTAGAATTTAATTGACCAATTTCCTAGCTCTAGGCCTAGAGGTAGGTGCTCCACGCAACTAAGGGTGGAAGTGGAAAAATTGGATGAAAAATGTAAGAACATAGGAGACATTTGGACCCCAATAAGAGGCTATGAATTGTTTAGATTCCACTTTCATTGAAGAGGTCATTTTGAGCCAGTTTGTAATCAATGGCATCTAAATTTGGGAAAGATGGTTTTCCCTAATGTGTTTGTCAATATAGAGCTGGTAAAATTGTTGGCCACCCACTATGACTCAAAACTTAAGGCCATATGTGGACCATCTGGGAAACCCTTCATATACATATCAGAGGCTTCAATAAGTGAGGTTTTTAAGTTGGAAGGGTGGTGTAATGAGAAAATTTTGAATGAAGAGTTGGAAAAGGAGTTTTGGAGAATGGACACCGCTTACAAGGGTTGGAGGTTTCCCTTACATAGAATTAAACAAGATGGTAAAATTGTCCCACTTGACAATGGTGATGGGCCTCCATTCCATGTGGACTTATTCGAGCCCTATATGAGATATACCTATTTCTCGGTAGGACAAGTGTTGGTTATGGAAGTTCTTGAGTATATGTCCATTGTTCCCATGGTAATTGCAGCTGACATTCAATGTCATAATTCTAGGTTTTTTGACTATGCTTCATTTTTCTCCAAGGAACTCGACTTAGCATTGATGGCAATCAAGAATAAATCCCCTATTCTACACCTTAGGCATTATTCTCTTTTAATGCATCTAGTATTGTACTTCAGACAAGAGTTAGGGATTTGGCCAGAAAAGTGGAAGGTTTCATAGTTTGATAAAGAGGGAAAATTGTTACCTATTTAATTATGGACTGCCATTTGGGACAATAGGTTTGCTAATTCTAGTTTCTTGTATTTTGAAGAATATTTTTTAAAGTTAGTATATGAATTCTACAGTCATCCTTGTGCGCACTCATTGTTTGATGAAATAAAACGCTTCCTCAGACCTAAGTACTTTAATGGACCAATTGATCACAATTGGGGAGACTGGTATTGCTTGGAAGATGCTACTATTGTAAGGGTGTTTGGTTTTGAGGATTCTCTATTCATTTTTCCTAAAATAGTTTTGGATAGGATTGCATATTTGGAAATTGTAAGACAAATAGATTTTTCTAGTTTCATGAATTTTGGTTCATTCGGGAAACAGGCATTTATGCCTAGTGCTCTATCCTTTGTTGATTTTACTATGCTTGTAAAGGAAGGATATGATTTGATCCTTGACAAATTAATGCAATATAATATGAATAAGGGTCCACCAAGAAAAGGTATTGATCTAAAGGGATATATCAATTATGCCAAACAAAGGATAAACTTTGGAGGATATGATCATATGCCTTATCAATTTGATGACATGATTAGAAATTTGGAGGCAAAGGAAGCAAAGAAAGTGGTGGAGGAATACAACCAAGGGTTGTCGGATACAAGGTTCCCTTTTTCTAGAGATGAGGAATCTGGAGAAGATATGCCACAAGGCCTACCCAGTAGGATTTCTAGATTAAAAACTCAAGGTTACAACTACCCTCCTAGAGAACCAAGTGTTGAAGAGAGCCAAGATACAGACACCAAAGAGATGGCATATAGGTCATTTGTAGCAGACAACAAATTTTTGAATTCTTTAGAATTTAGATCTTTCTTGTATAAGAAAAAGGGCAAGGAGATAAGGGAGACAATTGATAATATTACACCAAGCAATGAGGAATAGCTACTAAATAATTTGAAATTAACTGTGGATAGATAAATGGCTAATATGACCCCCGAGAAAGGAAGGAAAATGTTAGAGGATGTTGGATTTATGATCTTTCTAGGGCTAGATTTGAATTTTGCATTGGTCTTTGATAGCTTCTTAAAGGATGGTGGTGCCACACACAAGCTTAGTCTAGAGGGGGTGACAGAAATATATGTTGGATTCAAATATAACCTAGATGAAGGATCACTCATGATATGGGCCTTGTATCCACCTCATAGAAAGTCAGTGGTGATTGATACTAAGAAAGCATTTGGACATGTCATGACTCTGAAGGTTGGAGAGGTAGATCTTGTGGTGACTGCAGACATTGGGATTAATGTGGCAAAACTGAATAAAGCCCAAATACAAATGTTGATCAAAGAAAAGGAAATGTACAAAATGAGTAATGAAAGGATCATGAGAGAAAATGATCATTTGAAGGACATGCTAGGAGTCACAATGGGACCTCATAAATTAATAACACATGGTAAAGCTCATAGGTAAAAGATCATTAGGAGGAGTCAACTCCATATTCACAAGGTAAATATGATACACTCATTGCAATAATTAGAAAAAGGCAGGCCAACTTACTGATTTTGTTGAATAAGCTATGGGGATCATATTCAAAGAACCATATTACAGGGTAGGAACACAAGAGAATTGATGGAAGGATTCAAGAAAAGTTCTACGAATTAAATGAAAGAGATGTTCCTGACAGTGTGGCCATTGGTATGGGTAACCAAATTATAAAGAAACATAGGGACCTTTATGAGGAACTGCGAGAAGATGCAAAGGGGTTGGTTGATGTTACGAATATGGGACTGTCTACACTATTTGAAGATGGAGAAAAGTTTAAAGAGAAAGCCAAGTGGATCAAAGAATGTGAATTGATGTTGTAGAGAATTCTGGAAAATGCTACAAGGAAGGATTCGACATTGGATGAGAGCTACAAGCATAATGAAAGGATGATAAAGGTGGAAATATTGGCCAGGAACACATTAGGAGATGTCGATACTCATCAATAGCAGGATTATCTAGATCATTTATCAAATGTTCATCTATGGCTAAATAGAGCCTAATCTCTTATTTTAATTAGTTAAGTAAAATAAAACATTTGTGAAGGGACGTGTCCCTTCCAAGTTTTGATGTATTTATATATGTTCCATAGTAATGCACAAGATATAGGCATTAGGAGATATTCAGTAGATAGCTTTCTAGCAAAATGCTTTCATATACAAAGACTCAAATGCATGTATTTTGATGGAGTAAATGAAGATATCTAAGTCATGGATTAAGATTTTGGTATTAGTTGTTTGTTAAATTTATGAAGTTATTTGATTGTCTCCATTCTGATGCTCCTCTATTGTTTAAATTGATATAACAAGTTTATACTTTGTTTATCATTGTACATTTGCTATATATGTGTGATCTAGTTATTCAGTTCTCTTAAGTAGGGATTAAATTTTTTTAATCAATCACAATAATTGGGAAGTGTTAGTTGGATTAATAAGAAGAATCACATAACTAGAATTACCATTCTATCTCAAGAAGATTTTGTCAATTATTCACTTGCACATTTACACAAGTTGTAAATAATTTTTGTGCCTAACAGTTTGAATTATTGCCATTATTGAAATCCACATTTACAGATATTCATTAGACTCCATATACCCAATAAGGCACTGGTCTCCCCTTGTCCATCCATAAATCTAATTCATTTTATACATCTATTAACTAGACATATTTCTCATTTAGTTCATGTTAGATTAGGATCACATCTATTCACTAAAAACTTTCCATTGTGGATAGATTACTATAGTTAAATAACATCAATTAAGTCTACTCAGTCAGTATAGGTAGACCCACCTAGGTTCAACAACACCAAAAGAGAAGAAGGCTCGAGTCATTAAGCCTTGTGCATTACCCTAAAGCATACCAAGAGATTGGCAACCTCTTGTGGTTTTTCAACTAGTGTTTTTGAGTGCTAACAGGGTCCACTACGAAAAGGATTTGATCCAAATACATATGCATTTAATGTTTTCATTTAATTCTCATGTAGTTTAATAGTTTGATCGATTTCATATTATATGTGTTGAAAAATTTAGAATTTCAATTACATTAATTTATGGATATGTTGTATCTATAACACTACAAAACCATATGCTCTTTGCATTTACACATGCATTTATAAATACACATTTATATACATAGATATAGATTTATTTAGTGATATGTTACATTTATTTTTCTAGGAGAGCATCCAATAATTGCATTTACATTTACATTTTCAAATACATATACATACATACATATATGTGTGTGTGTGTATGTATATTATTTATATTTAGTGTTCAGACACAACCCATTAGGTCTAGCCCACATGGATAAAAATTCATAAAATCATATCTCCCATACATATTTTGTTGAAACCTAGGCTTGAACCTCTCATTTCACATGCTTTTCTTCAATAAACTCTTGAGGACAACAGCTATACCTTCTTTATTTATCATCCTACACCCTATTCATGCATCCTACAATTACAACAGTATCCATGGAGCATCTTACACAAGCTACAGTAATCACAAAAAGTGTAAGAGCCCCTTTATATCATGTTTGGACTACAAAACCCTCAAAAATAGGGTAACCGGGTTGTATGCAAAGAAATGAAGGCTTCTAACTCAAATCAACGCCTTAAGACCTCAAATCAGATTCAAATAAAAGCTAACACATATCTTCACAACATGGAATTGATATCACATCAAAATATGGTTGTATGTGACCGTACAGTGCTGCAAAATAGGAAAAATACAGAAATTTTTAAGAAAAACACAGATTTTCAAATGTCAAGAGCTTGTATTTTAAATCCTCAACCATCAACAACCATTACAATGATCAATTTATGCCTTTTAAAGGCCTTTACACCTCAACCACTGAAAAACCACCTCTACAATTGACTTTCTAATCTCTTATGATCACATGAAACATAAAACACACTAATTTCAAGGTTGTTAACATCACTATTGAAATGTTTTAATTTTTTGACCTTTGAAACATTAAAAAGTACATCATTAAATTAATTATGTAATGGCATAAAAATTAAAAACATCATGAATTAATTATGTAACCACATAATTCAAATATAATTCTATCAATAAATTAATATCAAATAGATAATATAATCACATAACTCATACATTTCAATATCATTGATCTTCTTCTTCATCCAACTCTTTGTTTGTATCATCCGATCCAAATTCAACATTGTAAGGATTGTTCATATCATCATCATCCTCATTGATATCAGTTTTGATAATGTCATCATCCACATGGATATCATCTTCATGAACATTAACTCCTACATCATCATGATCTAGTTCCTCCTCTTTGACATCTTCATCAGGCACATCATCAACTAATGGTTGATCCTGATCATCATCTACATCATCTTCTAGTTCTTCAATATCTTCTTCTTCCACCACATGATACTTTACCAACCTTCCTCTTGGATCATTTCTAACAAAAAAAGACCAACCCGATTTACCTGGAACTTCTGAGTAAAATACCTGCTCACATTAGCTTGGAAGAACATAGGGCTCATTTCCAGCTCGCTCGATCGACCTTGTATTAACCATGGTAAATCCATTATCATGTTCAATAACAGTTCTCTCAGGATCATTTTCATTCAATCGTAGCCTATACCATATGATGACGAACAGAACTAATTTGAAGGACTTAAAGTCACACTCAAGTATATCATCCAAAATCTCATAGTATCGATCTTCTAAGACTTCTAGATGTATGTCGCTTCTAGATGAAACATTACTCACCTGAAAGACTGCAGTTATACCAAAATCACAAGTTTTCTTCATGTCATCCAACTTTTTTATTTGAAATTTACAACCATTGCACCACATAGCCTTGTGGTGTTTCACCTACAATATGTCAAACATGTAAAAATTATTGCAATATCGTTAGTTGATAAACATATTTATTCTTGGCCAAATGTATGCAAAGAAAAAAATCTCAACATATATATTGGTACATGAGCACCTAGATCTTGCAAATGCCTTCAAAAGGCTAATATGTTAAATTTACATGTTCAAGTCTAAATTTGTGTGTTGAGGCCATGAAAAGGTTAATTTGAATGTAATCAAATCATAAAAGAAGTCACTAGGAGGTGAAAATGCAAAAAAATGCAAATAATGCAATATTATGTAAACAAAGAGGCATAAATAGAGAATATTAGGAGATAAGAGGCAGTTTGAACTAATGAGAAGTTAGAAAAGGCAGTTATTAAGAGGGATAATCACAAAAACCTCACTGTTTTGGGTGTTTCCAACCTAAAATTAAGGGTTTGTTAATACACTTTCTAAATGGGTCTTTCAATCTTTGAAAGTGGATAAATCTAGTGTTTTGTGACCTTTACTTTGACTATTTGAGGTTTTCTAACAATTTGAAGTTGGAAAAAAGGTGGATGCTTTGTAAAATAGCCCTATTCTAGTAGCCTTTCTTGTACGTACAGTCTAAAATCTGCTAGTTTCTCTAGTATAAATAATTATGAGTTTTTGATATGATGATATGGGCATTAAGAGGTCTCTGAATGTGCCTTTGGATCTTGGTTTTGAACCTAGTGTGAGTCGTTCACCCAATCTAGGGTATGGAGGTCTATTGCTAATTAATGTTTAGATTTCATGGACAGTGGAAATCTGTGTGTACAAGGAATTGAGTGACCTTAAATACTTGAACCTTGTCATTTGGATGGAGTTACAGTAGAATTTGTTATTGTAATTAAATTAATTATTGCACTAGCATAAGTTAACTTAGGTCATATATCATTTAGTCCTAGGTCAGATTTTAATAAATCATTTAATAAATAGGGTAATATTCTCTTCCTTGTTTGTAGGGATAAGATTCCTTCTAGAACTTATCTCAACATTTAATAATCATCTAGATAGGGTTCACATGTTGTCACATGTTGTTAGATCATGGCACATGGCAATATCTCATGCATCTTAGGTTTTTCATTCTTGCCTATATATTCAAGGCATCTTGTACATTTGTAATCAATCTCAATATCAATATCAATCAATATCATATTATCAATAGAATCTTCATTGTGCATGCCTAGTTGCAACACTTTCTGGGTGGTTGATTATCTTTTCTGGTTCAAAGGTCCTCCATTGAAGACTGCAGCTTCAGGGACCCTGTGCATCCATAATCTCAACAGAATTTATGCTTGAATAAGGTTGTAAAGGAAGTGCATATTGTTTTGAGAATGATGATTCTATTGTGTGTCTTGGTATCTTTACAGAGCAAGCAGATCTGATATTTATACAATGATGTATTAAATTGATTTCTTTCAAAACATGATGAATCTTGTGTCTTGAAGGACTGATTAACTAGTTGATAGCAAGAAGGATTAGTCTTTGTTAGTTTTCCTTGTAAGGAAAATTAATTGGTGCTATTTGAGAAGTTTAGACTGTTTTCAATGATTGAAGTTTGGTTATTGACATTTTGGAATCTGATTTAGAATAAGTGTTTTTTTGCCTTGAGGATATGATGTATATAGGAATTTGAAGGATTGGTAATTGGTTGTGTAGCAAGTGAGCATAATGTGTTGCCTTATGAAAGGATGAGAGAATGTATAGATGCTGATATGGTGGTTGAGAATGATGTGAATCTGATTGATTGAGTCAATTTTTTCTAACATGATTTTTTCTTTGAATGAGTCAATTGGAATACTGATAATGACATATGGTTTTTTGAAATTGGAGTGCTAACTTGTTGCCTTGAATTTTTGTAGAATTGAATAATCAAAATAAGTTATATGAGTTTTTAGGAAAAATAAAGTGAATTAAGAATTTGATCTTCTCTTGATTTTGATTGGGTTTGATTTACCCTCATGAAATGATATTGTTGGTGTTGTTGTTGGATCCTCTGCATCATATATACATCAATATAATTGAAAATGATTAAATAATATGGGTGATTAATATATTTATAGGTACCTATTTATCTCTTAAACCATATACTAAATCAATTTCCCTTTGTGTAACATTGGAATCTCCATTACGATGAGCTTCTTTAACCAATGAATCCACACCTTCCCATGTTAATGCATGACCAGATTGTTGACATCATTCAATCCATACCGTCATCCAATCAATATTGTTTGTGATATACAAATGTAGTGCATCCCAACATCGACCAACTGTATCAAAAAAAATTGAAATTCACAAATGACGTATAATTAGTTAATTACCACAGTATACGACCTTAATTTATAATTGATGTATATTGAAGATTAATAATTAAATAAGTACAATATACATAAAAACCATATGTAAAATTTATTCTAATTCATCTCTATGACCATCTTATAATTACCTCTCACTTTCCTCAATCTACCTCTCCCCATCAGGTACTCCCATTCGAATTTGTTAATAGAGTTGGGATCCCAAATGTGATCTACATGGATCTTTGTTGCAAACTTTGTTGCAAACTTAGGAAGATATTCACTAATATGTACACCATGCTCTAGTATACCATATATCCCTCCACCATAGAACCCTCAAGATGTGCTCTTTGTCTAACCAAAGCCTTCAAAAATTTCAAGTGTCTCTCAACCATCCACATTGACCTTGTGTGTACAGGTCCACACAATTCAATCTCCTCAATTTGGTGTATGAGGTAGTGTTCTTGTGCATTGAAAAATGTCGAAGGAAGACACTTTTGCATTTCACACATTAGATGAAGAATTTTTCTCTTCCAATAATTTATATCTTCTTTATGGATTTCTTTAGATGACATCCATCTACAAGTGATTCAAGGCACAAATATATTAATGATATTTAACAAAAATATATCATATAATACATAACAAGTAAAAAAAATAGCAATTATAAGATCTATACAACAAATTGAACAAATATCACTACTTACCTCATATATTTTCCAAGATCATATATAACTTACTTGACATTGTTGTCGAAGTTGTCTAGGAGAGATAGAGGTAGAACGTATTGCAACAATTATAAAATGATCTTTTCTTTATTTTTCCAAAAGTAGTAAACATAATACACTGAAAAGTACATGCAGTATACAAGTGTATATAATATACCAGAATAATTACCTTAATGAAGGTATGCCAATCATGAATTTTCATCTCTGACCCAAATTCACCTTTCTTTGTTATGATATTGTTTATGTTCGCAACAAATCTTGTGGGAAATCAAATTTTCGTATGACTTCTTTTATAGCATTTCTTTGCTGCTTCATTAATAACCAAGGAAGGGCACTTATATTAATTTGGTCTCCATCACTATTCAATTGAATGACATTTTTTATTATATGATTGGCTTCCTTAATGTCACTACAAATTTTGACAATTTTTTCTTTGTCATTCCTTCCATCCAATATTTTCCATAACATTTCTGTTATATTCTTCTGATATGCATTGTATCAAACAAATGCACAATTTGTAGCTGCTCATAGTAAGGCAACCTACTAAATTGTTTGGGATAACTATTCAGTCCTTTTGGAAGCCAACCATTAATGCCTTGACGACCTTCATGAAGCATATAAGTTAAACAAATTAACAATGACAATCATTGTCAATTACAGCATGAGTAAACACAATACAATATAAAAAGATAAATTCCAAACATATCATATATGATCGATAAACAATTTGGTCTGATGTATAATCTTGACGATTAATTCTATTATATTCCAACTTCCATAAGTGAGGTGTCATTCTTCGTGGTTTTGATGTAGTCTCTTCTTTCCCATTGAAAAAAAAAATTAGTAGTTCGATTCTTATGATTTTTGTGGAGGAAGTTCCTATACTCATCAAACACCTGCTTTCCTAAACTTGTTGAACGACGAGATTTCATCTTTGGACCACAAATTGGACATGCAAAATTTTCCTTTGTTTGAAGACCTGCAAGATCATATATAATTGGATTAAATATGTCAAATTTTATAATTATATATAATTAATAGATTATTTAAAAAACATGCATGATATCTACTTCATAAAATTAAATATCGTTAAAGTGTAATCGAACATTATAACATACTACAAAAATGTGTTAGCCCTAGGGAATCATGAATTTTCCATACAAGCATTGCATGGAATTGAAATTGTATGTCTTATTGGTCTAGAGACGTCATACATAGTGACACCATTCCATAACTTTAGTAACTCTTCGATAAGAGGCTCAATATATACATTCATATCTTTAACTTGGTACTTACCTAGTTGAATGAACATAAACATTACATAATTATTATAACCATTTTACTACAATATATATAAATTAATGTACATGACTATTAAATGAAAAAAATATAAGTCATGCAAAAAATAAGACAAATGAGATGCTACTACATTAAAGAAAATTGAAGAAAATACCTAGAACAATCATTGACAACATTATCTACTCCCTCTTTATTGACATCCATGTAGGAATGTTATTGTTGATAGCAAAAATGGGCCACACCGAGTAAATAAATTTCAGCTCTCCAAATGGATTGATATCGTTCGCTGCCAATGAAAGTCTGAGATTACGAGGTTCTTCTTTAAAGTGTGGTCATTTTTTCCTCCATGTCCCTAAATGAAAAACCATTTGCAGGAATTCGAAGAATGTCATCTTAGCTTCTATTCCATGTATGGTAATCCATAAATTGTGCTAAGCTTTCACACTTAAATAATCATTGCATAGGTGGAATAATGGGAATATAATGAAGAACCTTGTGAGACACCTTTTTTGTTAGTTGATCTATTTGATATCTACTGATATGACATTCCAGGAATTCTGTTGCAAATTCATGTTGTTTATGATATATAATATGATCATTGGGACATGCATCTATTGTTTGATACTCCATTCCAATATCTTTCATAATGCCAAATAAACCTCAATATGAGCGAGGTAAAATATTTGATGGTGGTAACAAAAATTCACCAATCAATCTACAACAAAAATATAATTTGTTAATATAAAGAATATTAATGGTACATATTTCATCCTTTATTTACTAGTGATGAACTAACAACAATTAAAATAGATGAAAAAAGATTACATATATGATATACCTTAACATCCGTGAGATTGCTATGTTGGATAAACCATTCATAACCTTCAAGTTCACCAGCAACAATACAAAAAAGGGAAGAATTGTTTGGGAGACTTCATAAAGGGGTTCATATGCCTTCTCAAGTACAAGTAAACCATGAACATCATCAAAGTCATCTTGATCATCATGATCAGTTGTGCCACTAAATGTGTCATGGATCAATGTATTTGTACCATCATCTTCAACTGTGTTTTCTTGTGCATGATCATCTTCTTCCATAGGATCATTAACTTCATCTTCAATATTCATAGCTCCATGTTCCTCTGCTCACAAAACCACATTCTTCGGGCCATGATAATCCATATCATGTGCCATCGGGTGCCCGACCTTTATAATAATGATAGACACAAATAAACCATGATCATGATCAAGTGATTATATATATATATATATATAAAATGTTAAAACGATATAAACATTTACAAATTCAATCAATATAAACACATATAATGAAAAACTTACCAATGGACGATAATCATACCCCCCTTCAATGTGACCATGCTACCTATAATGTTTCTCAACTGTTGTGATTAAAAGTTTTCTCGTCTTTAAGTCCTTGCAATTATTGCAACGACAATAACATTTCTCATCACCCTTTCTTTTCAATCTAGCACACATTCTAGCAACTGTCTCTTCATTTTGTTCTGGACTAATTGTTACCCAATTTTCACCTATGGGCTCAATTAGGCAAGACAGATTATGTTTCAGATGTTCATAAGGGCCAAATGGGATATTTCCATTGAGGGTTAGTTCATGCATCTGATGAAATTTCACAGGGAACTCAGTTGGGAAGCCTGCTTTGTTGGAAATATGCCTTAATAATCACAGGCTCAAGTCTCCATTAGAGCCAAATCGGTATGACATCTTCACTATCTGGCCGACTAGCAGCTTTGATACATTTTGTTTTGAACAAGTCGATGTGACCTAGTTTCTATCTTGCCGAATGCTTTCACTGAAGAGCCTATCATTGTGACAAGGAGTGTTCGGTATGACCTCTTATCATGTGGAATTCTTTGGCTGATAGGCCATTCAATCGTAAATTGGGGAGACTCGTGGCGACCACGGGCTTCGGGATAACCTATAGCGGCTCGGTGAGAGGTCCCAGTGAAGAGTTAAAGTCTCACTGACAGCAGTTGGTTTAAAATCATCGGGGAAACTCTCACCAGAAGAAATGCTATTGGCAAGAAGTCTTACCGATGTGAGAAGGTCACACTGACTGCATTGGTTCGGGGTAACACAAAGAGCTAGATATGATGTCTTAGCAAAACTAACATGTCTCGCCGACAGTGCTTTATGTTGAAGTCTTTGGCGTGGCAATTTGAGCTCGCTAAGAGGTCTCGGCGACCCAAGAATTTTTTGGCGAAGCAATAAGCTTGGAAAAAGTCTTCCCAACAAGATGGATGGGCTCTTGGCAAAGGTTGGTCCCTTCGCCACAAGGTCTCGCCAAACGTAGGAGGTCTCCCCAATATTTGACATCAGTGTAGTTTCCAGCTGTCGGGTTAGGGTCTTGCTGACATGGCCATGTCTTGACAAACGAAGGTGATCTCAGCCATAGGATGTAGGTATCAGCGAAAGGTCTTGTCGAGTTAGTGATGTCTCCTCGACCGAAGAAAAGTGAACTCATCGCCGAAAGGATAGGGAGCTCAGTGAAACATCTCACCGACCGGTGGGAGTCTCAGCGAATTGAGAGCTCAGGCAGAATGGAGGAGTTCGGCATGAGTCTCGGCAACAAACACCAGTCTGGCCAAAAGATGTGAGTTCGGGGAGATCGTAATGTGCTCGGCAGAGGGTCTGGCCAATAGGCCAAAGTTTCGGCGACAAGATAAGAGCTCAGTGGAATGAAATGTCTTGGGGTAGCCTCTTGCTTTCGGTAAGACCTCTCACCGATACTAAAGTGTCTTTCCGATAGAGGGAAATGAGCTCGCAAAGGATTTGGCCTTCGGCAAAAGGTCTTGGCGACCCATGGATGTCCTACCAACTGGGGGGTTGGCTTCGATGTAACATCTTGAGGTCGTGGTGAGGTCTTGCGGACCGGTTAACTCTCGCCGAAAGCAAGCTAAGCTCAAAGAGTTGAGGCGTTCGCCAAAATGTCCTGGCAACTAACTAAAGTCTTGCTGAAGGAGAACTCGCTCAGGGAGAAAGATCTAACATCGCTAGGAGTTCTTGCCGAATACAAAGGGGCTCCCCGAAATAGATGCCTTCGCTAAGGAATAGGGATTTCGTCATGATGTCTTAGCGATAGAATTGTGTCTTGTCGATGGCTTCAGTAATATCGACATGACTTTTGGGCTCGATAAGAACTCTCATCGACTGTCTCATGTTGTGTCGATAGTTTCAAAGGGCATAATCACATCGGTGAGACACTTTCAGTGTCTCACTGAGATGCGATTCTGATCAAGGGAGCTTTTGATCACCCAGAGAATCCGCATGGAGTACACTCGACCAATCAGGGAGATCTGAAAGCGAGCCGTGGCAGTCTGACCAGGATAAAGAACGTCAATGAAATGAATGCAACACATATTTGTTCTGAGCTCAAGGTATTCAAAGTGCTCAGCCGAAGAGGTTCAAGGAGGACATGAGGATCAGAAGTAAATGCGGTGGTTGTAGAAAGATCAGAAGGCTTCTTCGGGGAATGACTCTTCACCAACATGGACACATAGGAATGTGGTATTAAATTTAGTCAAAAGATCTAAGGAAAGATCTATCCCAAGGACTGATATTTTGTAAGCCCTAACGGGCCGAGATCTTTTTGTATATAAGGTGTTTTTTGCCTTTTCTATAAGGAGTTCGGATTATACACTAGGAAGAGTTAGTGATTTCTATCAATCCTCTCAACTAAAAGTATTTTTTGTAACTCAACTGGAATCTGGAATATAACATAGAGTTTACCTTGGAAGCTAGTGTTCATATTTGTACTGCTCTCACTTCTATATCTTTCTTTTTATTATGCAATTCTTTAACTGTGTTTTATAAGTCTACACTCATACCTTAAAGCTGTGAAATTTATCTTTCCTTCCTAAGATGTGTATGTAGATCAAACCTATTAAGAATGATGCATAAGTCTAAAAGAAGTTGTTTTGAGTATGTGAAACAGTAGCAATTAAGTTTCCTAGTGTATTTTCTTATTGTTTCATTTCATGATTTCCTATCAATACGATGTATCACCATAGTTTAGTTCCATTTTCATGTATTCCTTCTCCCTTTTCCCTTTACAAGATCATTAGTTTAGGTGATACCCAAAGGAAGCTGGCCTTCTCCGGAGGTTCATTTCAACTTTAGGTGACCCACAACCTTGAAATGATCCCACGTTTCACCAAAAATATCAGTTTCAATCTCTGTGCATAGGGTGCAATTTCTAGGTGACAACAGTTTCTAGCACACCCGGTGGGACAAAAATTAGATTGAACTGCTAGTTTAGTATGCAACCAGCGAATCCCAGACTTTATAGAAGTCATTTGGCATACTTGGCGACTCCGTAAAGAGGAAGAACTCTAGAAAATAGCTTCTTCTACAGTTTATGAGAAGAGTTCAGGCAAGGAGCAGCTTGTTCCCTTTCAAATATTTACAGCTGTCACCACCAAGAAGATAAGGCAGAGTTACAGAAAGGTTAGGGACAATATATGTTTATTCCAGAAGAAATAAATCGACTCCTCCATCTGTGGGATCACACATTGTTGTCCTATCTTTGGTTTCATCTAGAGTACCAATAAATCCTCCTCAACCACCTCAAATGGTCGCTCCAAGGAATCAACCCTTTGTTACTTTTAATGGAGGGAGCCCCTTGAATTTGGCACAGCACAATGACATTCCAATGGCAGCCTTGAAGAGTCTACCAACTTTCATAGGGGAAGATCAAACTACCCTGATTGAGCACATGCAAGATGTGGCTTCGTTATGCGGAGTCCATCACATAACCCAAGAGGATGTTGTAGTGAGATTACTAGTTGCTTCACTGAAGGGAAGAGTTGTGCAATGGTATAGGAGCCTACTAGTTAGTTCAATTGCAAAATGGGACGAATTTGGAGACAAGTTGCATAAACAATTTAAAGACAGGTCTGACAACTTGTCTCTATTGGAAAAATTGACTACAATTAAGAGGGCTCCACAAGAGCAGATGAATGACTTCAACTTCATATTTCATAGAACCTGGGATAGAATCCCTGCGACGGTGAGGCCACCTCCATAATATGCATTTTTATACTTTTTGAGGGCTCTGAACAGCGATATCGTTGTCATGATACAGTCAATGGTAGGAGTGTCTTTGCCAGATGCTTTTGAAATAGCAATCAGAGCTGAGAACAGCTTAATACAAGCTAGAAAAATCACTCCTAGGCCTCCAATGCCTATATTTCTAGAAATTCATGCAAACATTCCTTTTCAAATACCTCATTTCACACCTCTACCAGCTATACCAACGCTTCCAACTATTGTTCCAACCGTTGATAAATAGGAAAGTATTGCTTCAGGCTCATCACAGGAATTACAAGAGATCAAAAGTCTTTTACAGACTTTTGGTAACAAGTTGGTGAACTTGGAAAAACAACAGTCCTATTCTAGGCCTTATCAGCAGCAGAATCAGACCTCGAGTCAGCCTTTTCAAGGTCAACAACAGCAATTCCAGGGGAATAGACAGCAGTATCAAGGTAATTACCAAGGCACAAGACAAAATGTTGCCACAAGACCTTTTCAGGAATATAATCCAGCTCCAATTAGTGTTGTCAAAGAGCTTGTTCCTGTTCAAAACAATCTGGCTGCTGATTATGAGTGGTGTTATCCATGTAATCAGCCACATAATCAAGCTACATGCTCTAATGGAATCATCAATCAAGCTCTTATGGTGCAAAATGTTGTAGGTGCACAAGATTTGCCTAAGGAGGGGTATCCACAATAGTAGGATCAACCTGGAGATGATTCAACTCTCTTGAATTGGCAGAGAGAAGAATTTTGTGGAGTGAACCAGGATACACATCTGTTGCTGCTAATACTAGAGCCAAGAAGAGGGCTTTCGAGATTGAACAAGCAACGAATAAGAATAAGGGAGTTGTTGGTCCATCGAATCAACAAGTACCACACACTTTGCAACAAGGTTATGACACTAGTAGGGAGCAGCCTTTGCATGCTTCACCCACAAGTCAAGTGCAACCTGACCATGCTGTTGTAAAGATGCAGTCAAAGGTAAATATATCTACACCTTTCAACATTGTTGAAAGTATGAAAAAAATGAATGTTTCAATTTCGATGTGGGATTCTTTAGCAATCTCTGGTCAAATCAATTTGTTACAGTCAGCCTTATCAAATCCAATTAGTTTGAATCCTCTGAATGAAGTCTCTTTAGGCCAAACAAAGTCATTTTTAACCAATGCACCTTTGGATAGTACCACACAGCAAAGTAATGGTGTCAAGCCCCCTCCTTTCTATGTTTCCTTAATAGTGGGGAATAAATTGCTACACAATTGCATGGTTGATAGTGGGGCTAGCAGTTTGGTAATGCCAAAAAAGATTGCAGACCAGCTAGGTTTACAATACCAGCCATTAGAAAAGGGAGTACTTCAATTGGATGGGACAGTAGTAAACACTATAGGTGTTATTAAAAATCTAAATCTCACACTACATGCCTGTCCCAACTTTTCAATCCCGCAAGATGTGTTTGTCATAGATTTGCCTCCATTTTTTGCTTTATGCCTGTCTAGGGACTTCACAGCTAAAATTGGAGGGTATTTGTCTTCAGATTGGTCCCATATGCTTTTTAGGACCAGGTATGGTACTAAGGTAACTATAACTTCTGAGTCCCTTGCCAAGGATCACATCGAACCTTATGTGCCATCTACTATAAATGTTAATTCTATTATTTTAGAGGATACTGAATTTGTTGCAGCACAAGAGTTACAAGTTGTGAGTGTACCTGAGGTACTCCTGAATGAATAGGCAGCTAAGAACATGGTTGATAATCTGAATGAGCTTATTCAGGATGTTGGCCTGGGCAATTATGTGTTGCATGAAGCTAGGACAGAAATGCCAAATCTTGAAAGAAGTGCAAAAAGTTAGTTTGAACAGCAGAATGAATTATGGGAGATGTATTTTGATGGGTCTAGAAGAAAAAATGGAGCTGGAGGAGGTGCAATGCTTGTATCTTCGTAGGGTGATAAGTATTATGCTACTTTCCATTTTGCTTTTGCATGCTCCAACAATACTACTGAGTATGAGGGCCTTGCTCAAGGTCTTGAGTGGGCAAGGAAGAGAGGAATTAACTGCTTGAAAGTTTATGGGGACAGCGAGTTAATTTTCAATTAAATAAGAGGCCTGAATGTTGCTAAAAATGACACACTAAAGTCTTATAGAAACAGAGTGTGGAATATGATTGAGTAATTTGATGCCTTTAACTTATTATCTATCCCAAGGAACTAGAACAAGCATGCTAATAAGCTTACAACCGTTGGAGCACAGTTTTATATTCCAGGTGACATTAGAAAAGAGAAAGTACAGTAGTATGTGAAGGTTGTAGTCAAACCATCAATTCATTCACTGGCAAGTTTTTGACAGTGATGAACAGATTCTTTCTTTCTTGCTCGAAGAAGATTAGTTCTCCATGGTTAATCAAGCAAAACTCAAGCAGCAGTATGATGATCAAGTCATACATCTGAGGACAAATAAGTTACCCAAAGGTCTTGTTACCTTAGAGTTGATTTTCAATACTGGCGATCAGCTTAAAAAGGGTAAATCCGGCTTGCAAATCAAACAAGAGCATTATGAAGAACTGGAGATTTTCAAAGGTAAACTCCTTAAGATAGGAAAAATTTGTTCACATAAAGATAAACAATCTTTTGTTGCTTTATGTCAAGAATTTTATGATGTCTTTGCTTGGGAATACTTAGATTTGAAAGGGTTTGATCCCCATATTGCTCAGCACACAATTGAGTTAGAACCTAATGCTAAGCTAGTAAGGCAGAAACAAAGGCCCTTGAATCTTAAGCTTGAGCCCTTAATGATTAAAGAGCTAACCAAACTAGTTGAAGGGGGTATCATCTTTCCAATTAAACACACCTCCCGGGTTTCTAATCTTGTTCCGGTTAGAAAGAAAAGTGGTGAGATAAGACTTTGTGTAGACTTTAGGGATCTTAACCAAGCATCTTTGAAAGATCATTACCCGCTACCCTCCATGGAACAAATCTTACAAGTAGTTGTTGGTTCTAAAAGGTTTTCCTTATTAGATGATTTTTTGGGCTATAACCAAGTGTTGGTTAAAGAGGAGGATCAGTTCAAAACTGCTTTCACAACTAAGTGGGGCACTATGGCATACAAAAGGATGCCTTTTGGTTTATCCAATGCTGGTGCCACGTTTCAAAGAGCCATGGACATGGCATTTCAAAGTTTGATCAACAAGATTATGTTGATTTATTTAGATGACATTATAGTTTATTCTAAGAATGTTGATGAACATTTGTTACATCTTAAGCAAGTTTTCAAAAAATGCAGAGAGTTTGGTATCTCTCTCAATCTAAAAAGGAGTATCTTTGTTGTTCATGAAGGGAAATTATTAGGACACATAGTGTCAAAGCAAGGAATTACTATTGACCCTGAAAGAGTCAGAGCCATACTTGAGTATCCATTACCAAATCACAAGAAGGGTCTGCAGATCTTTTTGGGCCAAATCAAATTTCTAAGAAGGTTCATCCCAGATGTTGCAAACCTGTTACAACCTTTGACAACTATGTTAAAGAAGAATGCAGTTTTCAATTGGACTGGAGAAGCAAAACGCAGTTTTGAAGAAATCAAGGAAGCTTTGGCATCAGCTCTGACATTGGTAAATCCAGATTTCTCTAAAGATTTCTTCTTGTATGCTTTTGGCAGCACTAGTTCAATCCCTGCTATGTTGGTACAGAAAAATAGTGATAATTTAGAACAGCCCATAGCCTTCTTTAGCCAAATACTTGTTGATTACGAAGAGAGGTACACATTTGTTGAGAAGCATGTTCTCTCCATGATCAAAGCCTAAAGAAATTCAAGCCTTTAATTTCAAACAATAAGATTCATATTCTGGTTGCACACTCAAGTGTGAAGGAATTTTTATTGAATAAAGATCTGAATGAAAAAAGAGTAGGATGGATCACCAAGGTCATGGAGTATGATGTAGATATTAAGATCACCAAACTAGTTAGAGGTAAAGGTCTTTGTGAGTAGTTTGATACAGAGTCAAGCAGTAAAACTGAATTAAAAAAGGATGTTGTGTTTACCAATACAAATGAGTTTCAAAGTGCTCAAGATGATGTGCCTATGGGGAGAACTAATTGGGTTCAAGATATGACCCAATTTCTACAAACTGGTGAATTCCCATTAGGATTAAATAGAGCGAAAAGAAGATACTTCAAACTGCAGTCCATATCGTATGTACTAGTAAACAATGTTCTTTTCAAAAAGGATCTGAATGGTGTCATATTAAGATGCATTCACAATCATCAAATTGAGAAGGTACTTTATGAGTTTCATGATGGAGCTACAGGAGGTCACTTTTCCCCGAGAACTACTGCCTGGAAAATCATGAGAGCTGGTTATTACTGGCCCAGCTTATTCAAAGATGCATATTCCTGGTCAAGAAAGTGTATCAAATGTGCTTAATTATTCGCAGGAAAGGAAAAGCTGCCTACTATGCCTCTGCTTCCAATTCAAGTGGAGTATCCCTTCATGAGATGGGGCATTGATTTCATTGGGCCAATAAATCCACCTTCCAGTGCTGGTCATAAGTGGGTGTTGACTGCTACAGACTATTTCACACGATGGACAGAAGCAATAGCTTTGAAAGAAGCAAAAGAGTCTTTAGTTTTGAGCTTCTATGAAGATATAGTCACCAAATTTGGAGTTCCTAACTTTATCATATATGATAACGCTCTTGCATTTGTGGGATTAAGACTAACTGATTGGGTTGTTAAACATGGCATTCATTTGAATACATCCTCAAATTATTACCCTCAGGGTAATGGCTTAGCTGAAAGCACAAATAAGAATCTTATCAAGATTATCAAGAGAACAATGGAGGACAATCAAAGAACCTGGCACATCAAATTAAAGTATGCACTATGGGCAGACAGAGTGACTCCTAAGAGGTCTATTGGTAATTCACCATACATTTTAGTCTATGGCAAAGAGGCAAGATTTCCTTTGTCTGTAGAGCTTCCAGCTCTTGACATTATACATCAGTTGGAGATGTTTGAGGAACAGGACCCAATGTTCATGAGATATGCAAAGCTCATGGAACTTGAAGAATTAAGGGAAAAAGCAATGAAGGATTTGGAGTATCATTAGCTCCAAACAAAGAAAACATTTGACAGAAGGGCTATAGAAATTTTTTTTAAGGTGGGAGACCTCGTGCTCAAATGGGATGTTCTGAAAAGTAGGCCAGGCCATCACACTAAGTTTGAAAACATGTGGACATGCCCATTCATTATCAGAGACTATAAGGAGCACAATGATTATCAGTTGGCTACAACAGAAGGGGAAGTACTCCCTATCCTAGTCAATGGGATACACTTTAAGCCCTGTTTTCAAATCTGATGGAAGTTCTCTATTGTACATATTAGGTTAGGTTATGTTTCCAATAAGTGCTGCGCTTCAGGTTATTTATTTTCTATTTTCCTGGGTGTTGTGATGGCACAGTAAATTTTCTCTTTCATTTTCCCCTATTTTGTTTTTCTTTTGGCACCTGTTGTGTCCTATGGATCTCAAGCGAGTTGCGGCCATGTGCAAAACTGATATTTTTATTTGTTTTTTGAGCCTCCTAATGACTCCATGCCCAATGGATAAGCCTAGACTACTGGTCTTCATGTTTAGCAGGCAAACATCCAACAAAATTTCACTAGAAATGTTACCCAATTTTCACCTATGGGCTCAATCAGGCAAGACAGATTATGTTTCAGATGTTCATAAGGGCCAAATGGGATATTTCCATTGAGGGTTAGTTCATGCATCTGATGACATTTCACAAGGAACTCAGTTGGGAAGCCTGCTTTGTTGGAAATATGCCTCAATAATCACAGGCTCAAGCCTCCATTAGAGCCAAATCGATATGACATCTTCACTATCTGGCCGACTAGCAACTTTGATACATTCTATTTTGAATAGGTCGTTGTGACCTAGTTTTTGTATTGCTGAACACTTTCACTGAAGAGCCTATCGCTCTGACAAGGAGTGTTCATTATGATCTCTTATCACATAGAATTCTTTGGCCGATAGGCCATTCAATCATAAATCAGGGAGACTCATGGTGACCACGGGCTTCGAGATAACCTATAGCAGCTTGGTGAGAGGTCCCAGCGAAGATTTAAAGTCTCACCAACAGTAGTTGGTTTAAAATCATCGGGGAAACTCTCGCTGGAAGAAATATTGTCAGCAAGAAGTCTTACCTATGTGAGAAGGTCACACCGACTACATTCGTTCGGGGTAACACAAAGAGCTCGATATGATGTCTTAGTGAAACTAACATGTCTCACTGATAGTGCTTTATGTTGAAGTCTTCGGCATGGCAATTTGAGCTTGCTAAGAGGTCTCGACGACCCAGGAATGTTTTGGCGATAGCAATAAGCTCGGAAGAAGTCTTCCCGACAAGAGGGATGGGCTCTCGGCAAAGGTTGGTCCCTTCGCCACGAGGTCTCGCCGAACGTAGGAGGTCTCCCGATATTTGACATCGATGTAGTTTCCAGCTGTCGAGTTAGGGTCTTGCCGACATGGCCATGTCTCAGTGAACAAAGGTGATCTCAGCCAAAGGACGTAGGTATCGGTGAAAGGTCTTGTCGAGTTGGTGATGTCTCCCTGACCGAAGAAAAGTGAACTCATCGCTGAAAGGATAGGGAGCTCGGTGAAACATCTCAACGACCGGTGGGAGTCTCAGTGAATTGAGGAGAGCTCAGGCAGAATGGAGGAGTTCGGCGTGAGTCTTGATGACAAACATCAGTCTGGCCAAAAGATGTGAGTTCAGGGAGACCGTAGTGTGCTCGGCAAAGGGCCTAGCTGACAGGACAAAGTTTCGGCGACAAGATAAGAGCTCAGTGGAATGAAATGTCTCGGGGTAGCCTCTTGCTTTCGGTAAGATCTCTCACCGATACTCAAGTGTCTTGCCGACAGAGGGAAAGGAGCTCGCAAAGGATTTTACCTTTGGCAAAAGGTCTCAGTGACCCGTGGATGTCCTTCCGACCGGGGGGTTGGCTTCGATGTAACATCTTGAGGTTGTGGCGAGGTCTTGCCGACCGGTAAACTCTCGCCGAAAGCAAGCTAAGCTCAGAGAGTTGAGGCATTCACCAAAAAGTCCTGGCGACTAACTAAAGTCTTGCTGAAGGAGAACTAGCTCGGGGAGAAAGATCTAACATTGCCAAGAGGTCTCGCTGAATACAGAGGGGCTCCCCGAAATAGATGCCTTCGCTAAGGAATAGGGATTTCGTCATGATGTCTCAGTGACATAATTGTGTCTTGTCGATGGCTTCAGTAATATCGACATGACTTTTGGGCTTGATAAGAACTCTCATCGACTGTCTCATGTTGTGTCGATAGTTTCAAAGGGCATAATCACATCGGTGAGACACTTTCAATGTCTCACCGAGATGCGATTCTGATCAAGGGAGCTTTTGACCGCCCAGAGAATCTGCATGGAGTACACTCAACCAATCAAGGAGATCTGAAAGCGAGCTGTGGAAATCTGACTAGGATAAAGAACGTCAACAGAATGAATGCAACACGTATCCGTTATGAGCTCAGGGTATTCAAAGCACTCGACCGAAGAGGTTCAAGGAGGACATGAGGATCAGAAGTAAATGCGTTGGTTGTAGAAAGATCATAAGGCTTCTTCGGGGAATGACTCTTCACCAACATGGACACGCAGGAATGTGGTATTAAATTCAGTCAAAAGATCTAAGGAAAGATCTATCTCGAGGACTGATATTTTTTAAGCCCTAAGGGGCCGAGATCTTTTTGTATATAAGGTGTTTTTTTCCTTTTTTGTAGGGAGTTCGGATTATACACTAGGAAGAGTTAGTGATTTCTATCAATCCTTTCTCAACTAAAAGTATGTTTTGTAACTCAACTGGAATCTGGAATACAACACAGAGTTTACCTTGGAAGCTAGTGTTCATGTTTGTACTGCTATCATTTTTGTATCTTTCTTTTGATTATGCAAGTCTTTAACTGTGTTTTATAATTCTGCACTCATACCTTAAAGCTGTGAAATTTATCTTTCCTTCCTAAGATGTGTATGTAGATCAAACCTGTTAAGAATGATGCATAAGTCTAAAAGAAGTTGTTTTGAGTATGTGAAACAGTAGCAATTAAGTTTCCCAGTGTATTTTCTTCTTGTTTCATTTCATGATTTCCTATCAATATTGTGTATCACCATAGTTTAGTTCCATTTTCATGTATTAATTCTCCCTTTTCCCTTTACAAGATCATTAGTTTAGGTGATACCCAAAGGAATCCGGCCTTCTCCAGAGGTTCATTTCAACTTTAGGTGACCCACAGCCTTGAAATGATCCCATGTTTCACCAGAAAGCTCAGTTTCAATCTCTGTGCATAGGGTGTAATTTCTAGGTGACAACACTAATATTATCTAACATGATTTTTCTTTACCAAGCTTGAATATTTAGATCTTCAAAAAATATCAAACTCACACCCCAATAATTTTTAATTATAGACAGGTAACAAAATATGATAATTCTGATATTTTACACCAAAAAAATTCAGCATGCAACCACCCTTGCAAAAGAGAAGATAGCCTGAATTTAATGACTCCAAAAAACACTTTAAAATGGTAACTACATAACTTATTAAATTCTGATTTTACTATGATTTCCAACTGTTAGACTCCTAAAATTAGAATATTGAACTTGCACAACAAAATCAGGAAATGAAATTCTCAAAACACACAAGTCTAAAAATGAAATCTAATGAGATGTTGCTTTAAAATATGATTTTCAAACCTAGAAGTAAAAAATTGACTTCACAAATGAATTCTGGAAATAGATAATGACTATCCTCAACCTGGCGATATCTTCTTGAATTTTTTTAAATTTTTCCCAAGAAAATCATCCTTAGTTCTCTACAAACTGTTGCAAGTAGAGAAAATTCACAAGTATAGCAAAACATTGTCACAATAAATAGGCGAACTCACTTTTATTTATGTCGACCACAAATTGGTTTTTGTAATGATTTTGCATGTTCATCGAAATTTTGACTACACTGTTCGTCAAAATTTCAACAAAACCCAAGTTCATCGAAATTTCAATGAATGTCGGGCATCAAATTTTTAAAAATTGAAAATTACACATCAAATCCCGACAATACATCAAATTATACATCTTTCGTCATAAATTTTGTTAGATTTTGTGCAGTCAAATGAGTCAGTGCCTATTCACTAACAATCAACAAATTTTTCTTCTCTTAAATGTGTATTTGCAAATTTACAAGTTGAAGATGAAGTGGAGAACAAATTGGAAGCAAAATTGTCAAAGTTGTGAAGTTGCAAAGTTGTCATCCACATTGCAAGAACATGAAAACAAAGCTATAGAATTTTTTTCACACTTTCGAGAGTTGAAGACCTAGGAATTGAGAGTGTAGACATTAAATTATAGAACCCAGAAGTCAGTTTTTCAAAACCCTAAAAGGACCCATTCACCACTAAAGGCAAATGAATCCTCAACAAGGCTTGAAGTAGTGAAAATATGGAATTTGGAAGTGCAAACATCAAGGAACAAAACCTCAAAGTTAGTTTTCAGAGCCCTAACAGGGATCCATTCACCACTAAAGGCGAATGAGTCCTTTGTTCCCTAAAAACAACCTTCTTGCAACAAGGTACACATCATTTTGAGCTCTCAAAACTCCCCTCATAGTTGCTATAATAGTTAGGGTTAGTTTTTTATTGTTATTTGCATCATATCACACACAAAATCACATGATTTAGGGTGAGAATTAGTGGTCTATCATTTTGATTTTGGTAAACCATATTTTTTCCCTAATCAAAAATACAATATGTCTTGTTCTTCTTTGGCTAAGTTATAATAACAGAACCATAAGTGATGTACTTGGTATTATCACACATTTTTTAATAATATCTTTTGCTATTTTTTGACTTATTAGCTTAAGTAGTTCTTTGAAAAACATCCCAATATTGGGTATAGGACAATACAACAAAACTTAGATCTCATCCTTAGCACTTCATTTTGGGGGCAGCTCTTTACGATCCATAAAAAAATTTAAATATTTCTTCACTAACTCACAAAATTTCCTATAACAGAAATGAGTAAGAAATCCATGAAACAACTATAATTTATCCCCCTACTACTCTCATTTTCCTCTTATCATCAAAAAGGTAATTTTTTCTTCACTAATGCATTCAAAGTGAGTGTTTCCACAATAGCACAATCCTGTATTAATTAACCCTATGGAAGTAAGTTACATTCCTTGTGAAAATATGAACTTGTAACAAAAAAACCCATAGTCATTCAAAGGAATGAAATCAACCAAAATTTTATTCTTGAAATTAGCTCTTATACAAAATTATGACATACATTTTTCCTTGGTATAAAAGTTCATTCTTTTCTTGAGAAAATTGAGTGAAGAGGATCTTGGATTATACATGGTATTCAATCCCAAATCACTTACTATTTTTTCAGAAATAAGAGTTAATTGAGAACAAGTGTAAGACAGTGAATACATGTTCTTTTCCTTTATCTAGATTTTGATATGGAAAAAAATTGTATGCTATTCCTCTACTTTGTCATTTAAACTCTTACAAACTATATAATTATCCTTTTGCACCACACAAGAAATAATATAAGTTGAGTTTGAATCCTTCATCTTCTTCTACATTTTAGACATAGCTTTCAACATCTATCACTTGAATTTATATCCTTATCACAACGTGAAGGATGAAATTTGTAATCATCCTTCCCTTTTTCATTCTTTTGCATAGAACTATCGTTATTCTCAAACTTTCCTTGGTCTTTACTCTTGATTTTTACTTTCCTAGTTTTTGTCTCTTTTTTCCTTGTTCTTTGTCTTGAATGGAGAGGTTTTTTATTTTCAAGTTCTAGATAGTGTACTTCAGCACATGCTTTGTTATTTTTTCCTTTTCACCAATATATGCCTCTTTAGGCTCCTAAAAATCCCTCCAACAGATTTGATCTATAATTACTTTTTCTTGGCATCCTTCCCTAGTTGAATCAATCTCTTCTAAAATTCACTTGTGTACTCTTACATACACATTAACCCTTTGATAAAATTTCTTCTTGATCATCCCTTTAAAGTATTTTATTTATATATAGGGGCTACTTTCCTAAACATCAAGGATAATACATAACTTGTCAATGTGTGACTAGCAAGCTTAAGCCCAACAAATGAAGTTTGTTGGTGCAACAAGACTTATTGAAGATTAAACAACTTTTTTTATTTTTTATATATGTAGTTCATGTTTCTCCACACTCATTTCTCCACAATAGAGTTAAATCTCTATTTTATATTTATCTTTGAAGAAAATCCCTTTGGAGGAATCTCCTTGTTCAATTCCAAACTTTGCTAGTTCTTTGTCAATTCTTTATGAGAACTGTTGATTCTCAAACTCTCAATTCAAGAAATCAATATGAGGGTAAGTGCATGGATCTATGACACAGTTCTAGCTCTTAAGATGCCACTTTTTTTGTGAAATAAGAAAAATATGATATGCACGAGAAAATGAAGATAGTTACACTCAAAATTTCAAGATTCAACAAGAACAAGAGTTGAATTGCTCTGAGTTTAGTTTCTAAGCTACTAATTCTTTTTTAAATTAATGAAGATTAATGGTATAAAAAGAAGGGGGGGGGGAAATAGGTCCTGTTTTATCAAAAAAAATAGCATAGCACCTGAGGGCTCCCTCCTTTTTGATTAACTTTTTTTAGAATTTCAAAAATCTGAATAGTGAGAAATTAGCTAACACCATGTAGTTTATCCTCATTCTTTCGGATAATTTTTTTTATGAATATATAATATTTTATGAATTTTGAAAGTGGACGCATCCTAAAAAGCTAAAATTTGAGCGTTCTCCCCCCTAATTTTTTTGAAAACTAATCAAA
Organism: Sequoia sempervirens; assembly: GCA_007258455.2. Taxonomy (NCBI): domain Eukaryota; kingdom Viridiplantae; phylum Streptophyta; class Pinopsida; order Cupressales; family Cupressaceae; genus Sequoia; species Sequoia sempervirens. Next base: position 219,032 of record VDFB02286587.1, read on the forward strand.
AATTGAATTTTTTTCATCATGTGTAGAATGGAGTCTAGTTTTAAAAAATGTAATTCGTTTCACGTTTTGACGAATGAGTAAAAATATATTATAAAACTAGCACATGTTGGTATTTGACCAAAAATGGAGGAATTTACAATAGAAGTTATGGATCAAAACCTTAATTAAATCAAAACAAAAAAAGAATTATATATTTAGATAGCTAAGAGAGAGGTTAACACCATCACAATTTCTTTAAAAACTTGCATTGAATGACGTACAAATGTGATGGTGAGAACAAAAAAAAAATGAGGATATTTGGAAAATCTTGTAAATTCACTCATCCAAAGTAGGTCATTTGGTGAGCACCAAATTTGGTGTGCATCAACTGTGATGTGTCAAATTTTGCGCTCACCAAATGACCTAATTTGAACAAAGTATAACTTTCCCCTCTATTTGGTAGACCACTTTGATAATGCTGAGAGTGTATGGTTTATGATCATAGATGGATAGTTGAGGTTTTACTTTTCATACGCTCTCTACCTCCTTACCCTAATTGGATAACTCTTTATCCCTCTGAAGTATCTCTCTCTCAAGTCTCACTCCCTCCCACGCTACCTAGACTACTCTCTCTCACTCCAATCCCCTCTCTCAGGTCTTGTTCCCTCCCACCCTACCTAGATAAATCTATCTCACTCCAACCCCCTTTCTCACACTCCCTCCCTCTCTCCCCCTCTGGTCTTTTTGTCTCTCTCACTCCATCTCCCTCTCTTAGGTCATTATCTTTCTCTTTCTCTCTCTCTAGAGTATCTCCCTACCCCTCTCTCTCTCTCCCTCCCACCCCCTCTCCTCTCTCTCTCTCTCTCTCTCAGGTCTCTCTCTCACTCTCTCTCACTAACTCCCTCTCTCTCTCCCACTCCCTCTCTCTCCCTCTCTCCCTCTCCCCCTTTCTTAGGTAGGAGGAAGATACTTGAGAGAGAGTGAGAGAGTGAAATAGGGTTGAGGGTTTAGGGTTAACTTTTAATTGTTTAAGGGTTGATGGTATAGGTTTGAGGGTAGAGGGTATCGGATTGAGGATAGAGGGTAGAAGGTTTAAGGGTTTAGATTTTAAGGGTTGAGGGTATAGTTTTGATGGATTAGGGTAGAGAGGGAGGAATGGATGGAGGGAGAGATAGAGGGAGAAGTGAGATAGAGAGAAGGAGAGAAGAGGAGGGAGGGACAAATATAGACGAGGGTTGAGGATCCAATTTTTAGGGTAGAGGGTTGATAATCGAGGGCATAAGGTTGAGGACCTATAGGGCTGATGGTTTAGGGTAGAGGGAAGATAATTAATAGAGGGAGTGAGTGAGTGAGTGAGGGAGACTTGAGAGTGGGAGACAAGGTAGGAGGGAGATACTTGAGAGAGAGGGAAGGAGTGAGAGAGAGAGGGTTGAGGGTTGAGGGTTTAAGGGCTAAGGGTAGAGGGTAGAGGGTTTAGGTTTTAGGGTTTAGGGTTTAGGGTTTAGGTTTTAAGGGTTGAGGGGTGACGGATTAGGGTAGATAGTTTAGTTTGGTTTAATGGTTTAATGGTTTAGGGTACAGGGTTAAGGGATTAGGGTTGAGATTTGAGGGTATCGGGTTGAGGGTAGAGGGTAGAGGGTAGAGGGTGTAGGGTTGAGAGAGAGAGGGTTAAGGGTTTAGTGTATATTTTATATGGTGTAGGTTTGAGAGAGAGAGAGGGTTTAGGGTTTAGGGTTGAAGGTAGAGAGTATAGGGTTAAGGATAGAGGATAGACAGTTTAAGGATTTAGGGTTTAAGGGTTAAGGGTAGAGGGCAGAGGGTTTAAGGGTTTAGGGTTTAAGAGTTAATGGTAGATGGTAGAGGGTTAAGGGTAGAGGGGAGAGAGATAGAGTGAGTGAGCGATGGAGATAGATATACAAGAGAGATAGAGGGAGAAAGAGAGAGGTTAGAGGGTGTAGGGTTGAGAGAGAGATAGGGTTGAGGTTTTAGGATTGAGGGTAGAGGGTATAGGGTTAAGGTTAGAGGGTAGAGGGTAGAAGGTTTAAGGGTTTAGGATTTAAGGGTTAAGGGTAGAGGGTTTATGGTTTACAGTTTAAGTGTAGAGGGTTTAAGGGTTTAGTGTTTAAGGATTAAGGGTAGAGGGTTGAGGGTTTTAGGGTTTTAGGGTTGAGGGTTGATGGTAGAGGGTTGGGGGTTGAGGGTAGAGGGTAGAGATTTGAGGGTAGAGAGAGAGAGAGAGAGAAACCTTAGAGATGGAGAGGGGGTAGGAGGGAGAGAGAGAGAGTGGAGAGGGATGTAGAGGGAGAGATAGAGGAGGAGTGAGGAGAGAGACAGACCAGGAGGAGACACTTTAGAGAGAAGGAGAGGAATGCAGAGAGAGAGAGAGAGAGAGAGAGAGAGAGGAGAGAGAGAGAGAGAGAGAGAGAGAGAGAGAGAGAGAGGAGGAGAGAGAGAGGGAGAGAGAGGGAGAGGGTAGAGGGGTAGAGGGTAGAGGGTAGAGGGTGTGTAGGGCTGAGAAAGAGAGAGAGGGCTGAGGGTAGAGGGTTAAGGGTAGAGGGTAGACAGTTTAAGGGTTTAGGGTTAAGGGTTATGTGATGGTTTATGGTTTAATGGTAGGGTTTAAGGGTTTAATATTTAAGGGTTTAAGGGTTAAGGTAGAGGGTAGAGAGAGACAGAGGGTTGAGGGTTTAGGGTAGAGGGTAGAGGGTAGAGGGTTAAGGGTAGAGGGTAGATGGTTTAAGGGTTTAGGGTTTAAGGGTTAAGGGTAGAGGGTTTAAGGTTAAGGTTTTATGGTTTATGGTTTACGGTTTACAGTTTATGGTTTAAGGATAGAGGATGTAGGGTTGAGAGAGAGGGTTGAGGGTAGACAGTTTAAGGGTTTAGTGTTTAAGGGTTAATGGTAGAGGGTTTAAGGGTTTAGGGTTTATGGTTTAAGGGTTAATGGTAGAGGGTAGATGGTTTAGGGTTTAGGTTTTAAGGGTTGAGGGTTGTGGGTAGAGAGTAGAGGGTTGAGGGTAGAGGGTTGAGGGTTGAGGGTTTAAGGGTTGAGGAATTAAGGGTTGAGGGTTGAGGGATTAGGGTAGAGAGTTTAGTTGAGTTTAAAAGGGTTTAATGGTTGAGGGTAGATGGTATTGGGTTGAGGGTAGAGGGTATTGGGCTGAGGGTAGAGGGTAGAGGGTTTAAGGGTTGAGGGTTTAGGGTTTAGGGTTTAGGGTTTAGGGTTGAGGGTTGAAGGGTTGAGGGTTGAGGGTATAGGGTTGAGGGATTAGGGTAGATATTTTAGTTGGGTTGAAGGGTTTAAGGTTTGAGGGTATAAGGTTGATGGATTAGGGTTGAGGGTAGAGGGTATTGGGTTAAGGGTAGAGGGTTTAATGGTTTGGTTTCAAGGGTTTAGGGTTCAGGGTTCAAGGTTCAGGGTTTAGGTCTCCCATCCCTCTATCTGCCACTCCCTCTCTCAAGTCTTCCCACCACCCTAACTGAATAACTCTCTCTCTCGCATCTCACTCCCTCCCATGCTACCTAGACTAATCTGTCTCACTCCAATCCCCTCTCTCACATCCCCTCTTTGTCAAGTCTCGTGTATCTCCCACCCAACCTAGAAAAATCTATTTCACTCCAATCCCCTCTCCCACACTCCCTCTCTCTCTCTCCCTGTTTGGTCTTTTTGTATCTCTTAGGTCTCATCCCTCCCAACCCCTCTTCTGTTGTCAATTCTTTCCCCCCACCCTAACTGGATAACTCTCTATCCCTCTCAAATCTCTCTCTCTCTCTCTCAAGTCTCACTCCCTACCATGCTACCTAGACTAATCTCTCACTTTTATCCCCTCTCTCTCTATCTCAAGTCTCACTCCCTTCCTCTCTATATTTGGAAAACATTTCAAAGCAACACATTTGGTGCTCACCAAATTTGGCGAGCACCAAATGTGGTTTTACCTTGAAATGGTAAAATAGGGGTTGACCTCGTTATTCAAGCCCACATGCTTCTGCATTTGTCTCGTTCAATGCTTTATCCAACTTAGAAATACCTTTTTTATGTAATTGACTCCCTATTGTACCGATCTATGCTTGATCCATCACCTTTTTACCACCAATTTGCATGCTAGACAAGATAGAAGACATTTTGAAGTTTCTACATCATTTTACATTATCTCAGGTAATATATTCATTTTGGTAACATTGAAATGTTTTTATTTAGTATATTTGTTTGTTTTTTACAATATAAACTAAATTATTTTCATGATTTTATTAATCATAACAATTGGACATAAAATTCAACATTGAATTAGATGGGAGTTGCATAAAAAAGTTTAGTTTTTATGATTTTGAAGAAAAAAAATGAAAAACATGACATAATTTAGATGAATTCATGTTTAAACTTATATAAACAGCATCAACTTAACACAAATTTTCTTATGAATTATATTTGCATTGCTTATAGTAGTCCATTTCCAGCATGGCTAGTGGAATTCACTCTATTTCATTTTAGGTAGATGTTTATATTGAGTTTTTTTGTTTTGTTTTGACAATTTATAGACTATTCATTTGATGATTTTATTAATCTTCATTGTTACACATAGAAATCAAAATTAAATTAGATGGATCCTGCATTATAAAGTTTAATTTTTTGGAGATTGAAGATAAAAAATGGAAAACATGAAATAATAGATTCAAATTCATTATTAGTGATGGTTGTGGGAAAACTTTTATTTTCAAATAATTTGGAAAACTTGAGAGCTTTCATCAATGTTAATGCAAGTTTCCATTAATTTTTTTGTGCCATAAAAATTTCACCTTCATCATGTGCTTAGATAAAGTCAAGTGACTTGACATAGTTGTTAATGCAAGTTTCCATTCATTCATACCATTTACCTTTCTAAGAAATTAAAAAAGGGAAAATTTTGTGCAATTGAAAATGCTTTTTGTCTTTCTAAGCTACCTCATTTCCAAATAAATAGTGATAATTCCAAGATATAGCATCACAAACCCTTCTTTGAATTCATGTTCTTCATGGCTTGGTTGCCAATCACAATGTGGTTTTGACAACAATAAGCACAAGATTCTCTAGTTTCCAAAGGCGGCAGCAACTTATATCCTCGGTTTGGCACTTCTTTTCTCCTAAGCACTTGTCCACACTCCAAATACTCCCCTCAAACCCTTCTTAACATTGATAATGCTTACATGAAGCAATTTTGTACAAATCCCTCAAAGTACTAGGTTTTAAATAGTATAGTTTCAAAAAGAAACAAATTATCCTCAATAACTCACACAAAATGATGATTTAGAAAACCTCCTTTTGTCAAAACATGCATATAGACCTACAAAAAAGTAGTACCAAGTTTCTTATATTTTCATTGGACACATCAAAAGTTATGGGCTTTTTGAAGCTTGCTATAAACCCTAGGTTGGGGACAACAATGTTTGATAAGATATGTAATGTTTGATAAGTTACATTAGTTATGCAATGTAAAGTAATGCTTTCAGTTTTAAAGATATGCAATTCTATAATCTGTGATATGAATATATTTCATAAAATGCTAGCTTTGATTCATGAAATGCAATGTAATCAATGGTATGGATATGTTTGAAAAAATGCATTACTTAGTTTTCTTGCGATATGGAGGTAGACATGTATGAAAAATGTTGTAGCATAGACATGTTTGATAAGATGAATTGGTAGACATGTTCGGAAAATGTGGTAGCATAGAATAAGTCAGAGAGTTGTTTGAAAAAATTCCTCAAAGAAATGTGGTCTCATGTTGATGTCCATCACCATGAGACCACATTTATTGGAGGCATTTTTCCAAAAAGCTCACCGCCTTCTTTCATAAAATGCTTTGGTAGACATGTATGAAAAAGTCTAAGGTAGACATGTATGAAAAATTTTGTAGCATAGACATGTTTGATAAGATGCTTTGGTAGACATGTATGGAAAATATGGTCACATAGACATGTTTGATAAGATGCTTTGGTAGACATGTACGGAAAATGTGGTTGCATAGACAAAGATAGTGAGTTGTTTGAAGAATGCCTCAAATAAATGTGGTCTCGCATGGTGATGTCCATCACCATGAGACCACATTTCTTGGAGGAATATTTCCAAGATGCTCATTGCCTTCTTTCATAAAAGGCTTTGGTGTGTTTCATAAAATGCAATGTAACTAGCTATATCAATATGTTTCATAAAATAAATTACTTAATTTTATTCTATGTGTGTTTGTGAACATGTAGCATTCAAAATCATGCCAAGTAAATGACCACAGCCTCTAACACCGAAAGAACGTGAAGTTAAAAATGTAAGGAGAGGAGAATAAAAAATTCAAGCTTGTGAAACAAATGAATTACATCCCATAAAACAAGAAATTCACGTGCAATCTAAGAGAGATGTCCAATTGGTAGCACAAAGGGAACGAATGAACAAAATTCATGGAAGGACACAAATGGAACCCAAAGTTGGGGGCACATCATCAACCATAGGAGAAGTTCAATGCACATCTCCAGTTGAAGACACACCAACAACATGTCATTTTCCAAGTACATCAGAAATCACATCTCCAGTTGAAGATACACCATCAACAACATTGGGTTTTGAAAGTACATCAGCAAACACATCTCTATTTGAAGGCACTCCACATATGAAATCTCAAGTTGGAGGTACAACATTTTTTTACATGTCAATCTCAATGTATGTCATCAATTGCACCTCTGATTGAAGGTACGCGATCTATCCCTGATGTTGTTGGCATTACTAACGTTGACACAAATTTACATTTGAGAACTCCTAGATTTTTACATAGAAAACCTGGATTTTTTATTGATATTGATTCCAATGTTTTAAAATGGATTCCTAATAATATTCCAAAACGTACAAGTCAAAGATATGAATAGAGGATATGGATTTTATTTTTTGAGAGGCTAAGTGAGGGTGGGAGATGTCAACTATTTGTTGAAATGATGAGGCAACTCAAATTTAGGCCCATCATGAAGGATCTTCAACTAGGAGTTTTGAATGACTTAAGTGAAAATTTCATTGTAAAGAACTTGATGAGTGCATACGAGAGTGAGGGTTCTACCTCACACACGAAGGATACTTGTGCCACATGATGTGTGATGACAACAACTTTGTTAAGCAGTAAAACAAGGAACAAGGTGAACCTTACAAAGACAATAAGTCTTTGAAAATAAGTAGATCATCTCTAATGAGAGCTAAAGGAAGGTGTGAAAGAGTGGAGGATCCAAATAGCAATGAGTTATGGGCATTCTCAAGTAGAGTTCCACGGAAAGATAAAAGAATTACTCAAGCCTTGAGATCTATAATAGTAGATTATTGGAAGGATAACACAAGGACCTCTCCCAATCAAAGAGATTTTGTAAGAAGGAGAATTGGTAGTCAAATCCATGAGCCACATCGAAAGCATTATTTGGATACCACTCAAACCCAATTTTTTGCTAATTTTGTACGGACGTTTCCTCAAGTTAAAATATGTCAAAGGCATTTTGAAATGCTAAGGAATTTTTATGTCAAAATAAATCACACACACACTACTTATTTTTTTAGAGTACATATTGATTTTTCTAACCATTATGATGTTTATCGACGTATATGTGTAGATATGCATAGTAACAATGTTTTGCAGGAATGTAACATAAGGCCTCCACCTAAAACCTCAATGGAATTCTTATCTTCCATTTTATGTGAAAGAGTGGAAGGTCAAATTTTTGACAAGAAGTCATGTTTGGATGGCACATGCGATCATTGTGGTGGCATGAAACATTTCCAATTTTCCAACACATGGCTATTACACACACAATTGGAAACTGAATTGTGGAATTTGGCAAATACAAGACAGTGGCCTATAGTCTAAAAGATGGGAAAGAAGCAAAGAAGAGTGATTTGGTCAATGATAAGATTCTAGTGTATCAGTTTATGGGAATTTTTTCGTGATCAAGTGGTCTATGAGTATGCAAGTCATACACATAGATCTTGATGGTTGGACTCATGGTTCAAGTTATGCAAGGACACATTTCCACTTCATAGCATCATTTCAATTGTCAAATTTGTAGAGAACTACACACTACAACCACAGAACAAGGTTCAATCACAGTACTACAACTCCATGCAGGTTTCTATATTTGTGCATATAGCATTCATTTATGCAAATAATAGTATAAAGGATAATAGGAAAGTATTGAGGGAGTATCACTTTTACATCAATGATCGCATGCATTCTACAAAGTTTGTGCAAGGTTGCTTTCAGATGTTCTATGTTGATATGGCTAGTAGGGGCATATCATTCAGTCAGCATATCATATGGTCAGATAACTATACATCATAATTCAAGAACTCCAAAATGTTTTACTAGTTGAGCAAGATGCATAGGATCAGTGGTGTTCCCCATATGTGCAACTTCTCAGAGGTCAAGCATGGAAAGGGGGAGCATGATGGAGTAGGTGCATGTATCAAAAGAGCCTTAGCATGAGAAGAGTTAAAGTACAAAGACAATGTAAATTTGATAGATGCAAGATCAATTGTCAAGTGGTGTAATCATGTAATGGGTCCAGGTAGTGAAGGTAATTCTTTAGTTCGTAGATTTTTTCATTTAGTAGATAATACTAACATTGAAAAATATGAGGATTGTTGTACACTAATAGGATTGAGTGAGCTACACTCTTTTAGAAGCTCCAATGCAGTTACATGGACCATCCATATGTGGAAGAAGGAATTCTTTTGTTATGCTTGAAATATATTGAAATATAACATGAAATTCTTTTCAAGAGAATATTTATTTTTTATATAAATAATTATATTATAAAAAATATATGATTGGGAGCTATTTTTTATCACTTTCAGTGTAGCCATCGGAATGAAGATAGTATGTTGAACAAAAATTCAGCTTAGTTCCCAAGGTTTCATTCAAATTTGTCCAAAATTTGGACGTCATCTGATTATCTCTATTAGATATGATAGGATCTAGCACTCCATGCAAATGAAAGATCTCTTAGAAAATTTTCTTGGAAAAGGTCAACAATCCATCCTTTAGGTTCCCTAGAATGAAGTGTGCCACCTTAGTCAACTTATCGACTATTACCAAGATGCCATCATTCCTATTTTTGCTCAATGGCAATCACTGGATAAAGTCCATACTGATCACTTGCCACTTATACTCAGGTATGTCATGAGGATAGAGAAGCCCTATTGGATGCACATGTTTAGCCTTGACTTGCTAACACTCCAAGCATCTGGCTACATACTTAACTACATCCTTCCTAAGCTTAGGCAAAAAATACAACAATTTCAACTTTGTGATCATTTTGACAACTTCGAGGTGTCCTGAATATGGTGCATTGTGAATCTCCTCCAAGACCAAATTTTTGAGTTCCCCAAATTTTGGAACATACATTCTCCTTTGGTATCTTAAGATTCCATCTAGTTCAATTCCATGCCCATTCTATCGATGGTCTGAAGGGTTCTCCTATAGATCTCTTTACCCTCTCATAATGCTCATCCCCTGAAAATTGTTGCATCACCTGCTACCTTAGATTCAACTGAGTTGAGATCATGGCTATCATATTCCTTCTATTAGGATCATCTTCCACCCTATTCTCTTTTCCTTTAATATAATCAATTCCAAATTCATACTCACTAAGGAATTCCAACCATCTTCATTGACATGCATTGACATTTGGTTGGGTGAAAATATATCTTAGTTCCAGATGATCCATTTTGAGCTCAAATGGCTTCCCCAATAGATAATGCCTCTACATCTACAAGGAACATACTATTGCAACCAACTCTACATCATGTGGTGCATAATTTGTTTCATGTTATTTAAACTTCCTAGATTCATACGCAACCACATGTCTATCCTACATTAATACAACTCCTACACCATCTCTTGAAGTATCCATGATTGCTATAAATTTCCCATTGGGATCAAGTATGGTCAACACTGGGGTTGTTGTGAGATTCTCCTTTAGGAGTTGGAAAGCTTTCTCACAAATTTTACCTAAAGAATTTGCAAGCCTAGTACATCCAAATAACACTGCCACACATTGTAACTCAAAAGACCATCTTCTAGAACACCAAAACATGAATCCTCTTGACACAGGAAAGAGGCTGACACCATCAAATCTCACTCAGAACCACAATTCCTTAAACACAATTATGGAGAAACATGGAGCAAAGACATTTCTCCCAGACACCTCTATAATGCACAACTCACACACTGGTGAGCACAACTTTTGTTGTACAACAATCCAACATACCATCTCTTGACTATAACATCTTTGAACATCTCTCACCATTATATCCAAACCACATAGGCATAGCATCAACATAGAAGAAACACAACACATCTCAAAGCACATTCTAAACCACTGAACACACCTTCATCACACTATTTTCTCTTTTCTTCAACTTTTCTCAAAAGCACCTAGAAACCAAGCACTAGAGACATCGTCTTAGCTTATCTCAACATCTCACATCATCTCTAGACTCTACATCATAAATATAGCTCTATTTACTCACAACACTTCCTCAATATCTCAACTATACAATCATACCTAGACAATTCAATTCACACCTCTTCCATCCACCAGTTGACACCAATGACAACACATGTGGTTGACATCAATGACAACACCAATCTACACATACTTGAAACACCAATTTATGTTTCAAGAAAAAAGAGTAAATATATAAGAACTTCACCCATTTCATATGTCTTTGGTTCAACTTACCTTGGTTGTTGATGAATTGCAAGGAATGGTGTTCTATGCATAGTACAAAGGAGGCTTCCCGCCTTGGTATTTTTGGTAAGCAGGCTTCTAGTAGGCATATTGTTGTCGCTTCATACTGGTTAACTCATTTTTTATGGTTCACAACTACTCCCTCATGTCGCTCACCTTAGCTGCCAGGGAGTTAGGCACTGGAGCCAATCTCGACATCATTCTCGAGTACATGTGCATAGACTGGGGGGGCATGGGAATGTTGGTTGAAGCTACCTCTATTTCTGCTATGGTTGATTCTGGGAAAAATGGCACAATAGGTCACAGTGCTAACTTTCCGGTGGCAATAAGATTGTTATTTGCAGTGACAGCAAGGCTATATGCATCGGGTAAGGTATTTCCACCGAGAGATTGCAGCATAACAAAAATATTAGCATTTATATACTTCATATAGAATATGAACGCCAAATCCAGAGGTGGCTGACTACTGACAGGGACCCTCTACCAAGTCAAATGAAACCGAGCATTGAAATTGTCCAAAGCTTCATGAGGAGCTCACTTTATAGTAGCCAGTTGGTGATATAGCGAATATTTATCACCATTATTTGAAAAATGCTTGTAGAAAGGATCTCTGAGCTGATCCCAAGTGCCAATTTTATTAGTTGGAAGAGTACAATACCAGTCTAATTCCTTCCCTCTAAAAGAGGTTGCGAGCAACCACAAAGCCACATTCTGGTTAGTAATGCCATGAACCAGACATACATCAGCCACATCTTGCAAGTGCTTCGTTGGAGTTTTTGAATCATCCCCAAAGAACTTTGGGACAGCCTTTAAAGTGGAACTTGGGATTGGAGACCACATTGTGGGTGGTATAGGGGCTATCAAAGGGCTACCAACATCCCAGGCTACAAAATTTCTAGCCATCTATAGAAGGGATGATCAAGAAGTCAAAGGAGAAGTCAGAGGTGATGTGTTAGCTTGTTAACTTCTCGCCTTGATTGAAACTAGTGGTGGTACAAGCAGACCATGGATTCTTGTGGTTTGAGACCTAGTGATGGGCCTATGGCTCTACACTCTTTTTTATTGTGAACATTTTAGTTCATCCCACCGAGTGTGCCAGAAAAAGAACTGTTGATGCAAAAATTTGCAAGAATCAGCCTTATGGGAAACTTAGTTATTGGGGGGACTTATGTGCATAGCTAAGTGACCTTCGAGATTTTATTGAAGCTGACTCTTCATTTTTAATGGTGGGGAGAAAAGGAAATGAAGAAAAACATAAAATAAACAAATCTAAGCTAAGGCGATGCGCCAAATCAGTAATGAGATAAGTAAGCACATTGCAGAAACAAAGGCTCAGGTAGTAATTAGCATATATTAAATAGACAATTCTCAGCACTACAAACATAAGATCAAACCATTTGCATAGTATAACTCGTACAACATAAGCTAACACAAAAGAGTAGCAACATGATTTTTATTATGCTAAGCCATGTAAAGATTATAAAAGCTTGAAACAGATGTTCATATATTTTAGAAAATGCAAGCACAATCTAATGTCCTATCAAATGCTTGAAAAAAGAGAGGCCGAACAGAATGGCATAGTCTACAAGTTTAGATTTAATATCAAACACTACAGAGGCTAATTCTTAGCACTAGGAAAATTTTGTCCATCTAACAACAACAATAAAATAAAGAAAGGGTTACTTAAATAAGCTATCCCACCGCCTGGAGGCTCCAACAAAAAAGATGCTCAAGTGAATTCACCAACAAGAAAGATTCCCCAACACCGGCACCAATAGAAAGAAGGAAAGGCAGCATGCCAACAGGAACATTCCGAGGAGAGACGGGCCACACAAGAACAAAAGGAAGGGATACGTAGCAGCAAAATGGAAATAGTTGCAACAACCATCAAACAAAAACAACGGATGCCCGGACAATCACCATGTAGAAAGCTCCCAACAAAGGTAATAGGTAATTGTGGTGTGGGCCCCATCCAAATAGAAAGTAGGCGAAGGCATCGTGTCAAATAGCTGGAGCCTGGAAAAAGGAAAAAGAAGTGTCTTGAAGGGAAGCTCTGATAGGATGCCACATGGCGGCAGCGAGAAAGCTACAAGTAGTACCAAAACAAAAGGCGAAGCTGTGAAGGAAAGAAGGACCACAAAGGAAAAGAGCGGCGTGTGAATAAATATTCATAGCTTGTTAACTCACAGGGACATTTCACCTATGGAATGAGAATCTCCAGATCATGGCCTTGCAGACTAGACCCACCTCTAATGGATTAATTGCTCACAGCTTGGAGAGAGCAGCCTGAAGGGATGTCCAAACCTCATTCGATGGTGCAGAGAGAGTGCACAAGCTTTCATGTGCCATGTTTAAATCAATAATTGCCTTAAAAGGAAATCCACCATATATTTTCACCTCAGACTCAAGCTCGAAGAAGAGCTACACCAACTGATGTACCATGTTCTCAATAATGGCGACAGTCAAAGGCTAATCAAAAGACTAGAGTCTAGATAAATCTTGTTGTTTCTCCTCAATCCTCTCGATGATATGTCACTGGAGAATCATCAAATTATCTGATCCAGTTAGTAATCTCAATTATTGTTCCTGTCCTCCACATAAGTTAGTAGCATGCACCACAAATTTGAGAGTGGGCTACAAGGAAAAGCATAGTGACTTAACATTATCCCAGTATGATACATGCAATTCTTTGGTTATTTCTAGCAGGTTCATTTGGGATGCAGGAGGTTGGGATCTCAAAAGGTCCACCTTTGCAGCCTTGCTGCTTGATTTTTCTTTCAACTCCATAATGCTTCCCTCTAGGACAAAAATTTGACTCCTTAGAGTAGTATTTTCCTCCTCCTTCTCCCTCAAGGCTAACTCAATCTATTTTTTCTTTACGGTTTCCTACTCCAATGCAACATTCATTTCATTTACCTCATCATTGATACTTTGTTGGGGCTGTTTCAAACCATCACTTGCTTGCTTCATTCGTCGTGGAGGGCCACCTCAATCACCCGAAATTGCTCAATTTCTCTCTGTAGGGCTAGAACAACCTTCACACTTAGAGCCTGAAGTTTAGAAACCTTTCTCTCAAAGGAATTCCTTTCATCCCGTAGCCGATTGATTTCAATCTCCTGAGCCTTATTCTTATTTGACCAAATATCCACCTTTCCTTTCGGGTCTTTCATTTGTTCATCTTTCTTCTTCATCTGGAAACTGAGCTTGAGGAAATCAGTTGTCACCACCTTTTGGGTTTCTTCCATTATTCTACCTTGTCTTGTCGATGAGCCTATTGCAAATCAAGTGCTACGGTATTGAAAAAATAATCATTTGGCTACATTTCTCTGAACGGCTTGATGACATTGGATGTCACATTCACAAACATCAATGAATTTTGACTTTTGTTGAACAGAGTCTGCATATGCATCCTTCCCCCTTCTTTTTTGTATTCAGCTAGCCTGTGCACTTTTGGAAACATCCACCTGTGAGAAATACTCTCGGGGTGGAATACCTAATCCACCAACGAAAGGAAACTCCTGGGGAACTGCTAATGTAAATGACAGTGTGCTTAATGTATCAACAGATTTTTTTGGTCTTGTAACAGTTACCGAGGAAAAAGGTGGGATAAACTGACTGATCTGAGATAGTGAAAAAACAATGAGGAACAAGGCTATGGAAGTAGCCACTTGATGTTGATGCATCAGAGATACAAACTGATGACTCAATGGGCTAGGATGTGTTGCCATTACTTGCACCTCAAGGGCAATAGACATAGGAGGAGGTGAACAGGGACCCCTAGGGGGACCAATGTTGACCTTCCCCGAATGACCAATGAGAGGAATAGCTGACGTGAGTGACATGGCAGAAGCAGGCACAGAGGAAACTAAAGACATAAAAGAGAGAGAAGAAGGGAAGAAATGTACCTGAGTTTCCTAAATATTTGTAGCAGACACAACTACCTCTTCATAGTGTTCTTCTCCTCCTCTTATTGCTTCCTTTTTTTGAGGTCTCTTCTCTAGCGGGGAATTATCTAGGTCCAAAATAGCCTTTCAACAGCGTCTAATAGAGCTTGACCTCTTCTTCCCTGATCTAGAGGAGCTAGTTGGCTCCGACAACTATGTATTTGAAGAGTCTTTGTGTTGCAACTGTTGTCCACTAACTGTCTCTCCTCGCATAGGACCTTCTTCAATCATTGGATCCTTTTGGGCTACTTCTACTTCATGCTTTAGGGCTGCACTTTCTGCCTCACCACACTTCTCAGACTCCTAAGGATTAGGAGAATCATCACTCTCTGAATGCTCGTGGCACCAGGCCTCATCAAACTAGTTGTCCGAGTCCACTTCTTGAAAGAGCCTATTAGTCTTTTTTAATCTCTTGTCTATAAATCTAGAAATCTTTAATATTTTCAATATTCCAACCAAGCCTTGCTAATTAGCTATAGAGGAATTGACTTATTATATGGTTCGGGTTAGGCCTAGCCACTATATGATAAAAATTCAACCAAGGTGCTCGACCCGAGCTAGAAGGAATGTGCTCAAGGATGACGTATAACTTCTCATTTTCCTCATCTGCACTTCTCCGAGGGTCCCAAAATGACCGAGGTTGGTGAAGGATCTTGATGCCTACCTCTGCCAAATTACCTACTAGATTATAGCACCATATATCACAAATAATCACCAATCTAAGGTGACCTAACTTGGAATACAACACTTCAAAACTATTCACCCTCGGACTCTTCTTCTTGACCAATGCTACAGAGCCAAACATGATTGGTAGTGTCAGATAGGAAGTCAGATACTTTCCTCCCCAATAATCATTTTCAATATTACACAACTACATGAAAACCTCCAAGGCCAGCACCCTATCTGAAACAAAACGTGGGAGCCAAAAAGGCTCTTAGATGAAACCCTACATGTGGAGCATTGTAAAATCTGAACCAAAAAACCAATGACAAGGTTGTACAAGGCCTTTCATCCATGATATTTGATTCTGTGTCAAGTTCTCAGACCTCTTACCTCTCATTTGAGCCAAAGATCTTAAATTCAGAGCTAAGAATGCGTCTAGAAATGCATAATAATCAAAAAAAATTGAGAGGATAGGAGTCTAGGTCGAAACTGGCTTTCTAGCACCATTCTCATCAAAAACCACCAGGGGCGGAAATTTTTGGAAATAATCTAGGTTCTAATGTAAAATCATGTAGGCCAAGAAAGAAGAATACCTGAACTTGGACCCAGGCTCAAACTCCTTTAGTTGTCGGCACATCCTCTCCATAATGACTTTTGTAAAGTCCATCAGTAGAGACTCTTTATTCTTTTTCAACATAAAGCCTATGCTCATCTGTAAGTTCGAGACTTCCTTATCTGTATACAACCCACATACC